>JAGDQP010030938.1:1405-14221 GCA_022664845.1 Lepisma saccharinum | reverse complement strand
TTT
The DNA here is from genome assembly GCA_022664845.1 of Lepisma saccharinum. Classification (NCBI taxonomy): domain Eukaryota; kingdom Metazoa; phylum Arthropoda; class Insecta; order Zygentoma; family Lepismatidae; genus Lepisma; species Lepisma saccharinum. The sequence goes on along the minus strand of JAGDQP010030938.1, from coordinate 14,218 downwards.
AGTTCCACAGCTTTTACACTCAAATGGTCGTTCGCCTGTGTGGACTCTCATGTGCTCTTTCAAGCTACTGGAATGGGTAAATTTAGTTCCACAGCTTTTACAATCGAAAGACCTGTTGTTTGGACGTATTCTCATTTGCCGTTTCAAACTACCGCATTGAGGGGACCCATCTGGGTCTGTCTTACAGCAAACTGTTTCTTCAACGCGAGATGATTTACTAATGATTTTAGATACTTTGCTATTATTTAACGATGCTTTTACAGGAGAAAAAATTAATATTTTCTCGGAGTTTTGTTGTTTTATGCTACTACTAATAATACTATCAATAGTTTTATAAATACACGAAGTTGTTTTTGGTTTATTTTCCATATCCGAAGAAAGCAACTCTGGAAAGTGCGAAATGACATTTGATATTAAGTTGGATGATAACTAATCTAAAAAGTAATCCATTATTTTGCGAATAGATGGCTTCAGTGATTTGTATCTCGCGTTGTATAAGTCCGATCGGGTTAAACGAGATGGCTTTCAAACGATGAGTTTGCGTACTACAAACACTGTTCAGATAGTTGTGATGAGTTGATTCAGTGTTGTGTGAGCGCGCGTCAAATTGGACACTAGCAAAGAGAAAATACGCTATATTTTACAGTTTTTTCTTCGATAAAGGCGAAAACGCAAGCCAGGCGGCTGCAAAAGTGAATAGTGTTTATGGTCCTAAAACTGTAACAGCCAATCACGCGCAATTTTGGTTTCGTCGATTCCGTGCCGGTATTTTTGACGTCAAAGATGTACCACGCACTGGAAGGCCACGTGTCGAAAATGTAGATAAGATCATGGACATTTTCGCGTCCGACCGTCATCTAAGCACTGTTTCGATTGCCCAAGAGCTAAACATTGCACAAAAAACCGCGTGGAACCATTTGCCTAAGGCTGGATACAAAAAGAAGCTTGATGTATGGGTGCCACACGAGTTAACGCAAAAAACCTCATGGACCGAATTTCCATCTGCGAATCGCTGCTGAATCGCAACAAAAGCGACCCATTTCTGAAGCGGTTGGTGACGTGATGAAATGTGGATCACTTACGACAACGTCACGCGAAAACGGTCGTGGTCGAAGCGCGGTGCGCCGGCGCAAACGGTGCCCAAGCCAGGATTGACGGCCAGGAAGGTTTTGCTGTGTGTTTGGTGGGATTGGCAGGGAATTATCTACTATGAGCTGCTTCCCTACGGCCAAACCCTTAACTCGGAACTATACTGTCAACAATTGGACCGTCTGAAGGCAGCAATCGCCCAGAAGCGGCCAGCTTTGGCCAATAGGAGAGGCATTGTGTTCCACCAGGACAACGCCAGGCCACACACATCGATAGTGACTCGCCAGAAGCTTCGGGAGCTTGGTTGGGAGGTTCTCATGCATCCACCTTATAGTCCGGACCTGGCACCGAGTGATTACCATCTGTTCCTGTCCATGGCGAACGCGTCTAAAATCGCGTCAAGAGAGGCTTGTGAACATCGACTGTCTCAATTTTTTGCCAATAGGGACAAGGGCTTCTATGAGAGAGGCATCATGATATTACCTTCCAAATGGCAACACGTTATCGAACAAAACGGCGCATATGTGACCTAAATCGGATCATTCTAACTATGGTAAGTAAAGCCTTTAATGTCATGCAAAAATAATGGATTACTTTTTACTACACCAGATATATCCTATGGATTAAACTAGAATAATTGTACAGAACAAGGAAATCACTAGACCTCTAAAATATATATGGAACTAACTTCAAAAGCTTTCTAGTTTTGAAATAGGGGATATTCCATTATTGCACATGTTAGGATTCAAAAGGGAATAGAAATCGAAATTTAAATTCACGTATACTCTAATAGATTTCGGGTCCTAACGATATCATACGAAACACTAACCTGTGAATTAGGTAGCTCTATTTTTGTTATCAAAAATACATTAAAGCATAAGACCTAGTGAACATATTTTCTACGGCATTTATGGTTTGGGGGATGTGTTACGTAGTTAGTATCGGCAGTGCATATTTTTATTACATCATAAGAACATCAACATATAAGCAAAAATTATCAGTACTTAGAACCTTAAAAAATATTTAAAATATGATTTAGTTTGTCCATCGCCTAACTTCACTAAAAGTACATCTAAAGTACTATCGTATAAGATATAGTTGTAGAGGCTCTGTGCTATACAAATATTATCAACTAGATGGAAACATCAATAATAGTTTTTGTAGTCAACCAGTAAAGGGAGTAGGGCTATGGTGGTTCAGATGGTAGAGCGCTCACCTCTGGCGCTTTGATTCATCGGTTAAAATCCTGCTGGTGACATGTGGACTTTTTGGTGGACAAAAACCGTGTGTGGGTTTTCTCGGGGTACTCCTGTTTCCTCCAAATATCTTTATCGCATCATCCATACGGCCTGAGCCATAGATGCCTAAAAGCCTTAAAATAAATTCAAATTCGTAAGGGAGTAACGCTCTCGTAGCGTATCTGACTTAGAGAAAAATATAAGAGCAACTAGATATATTTAGCAACTAGATATATAACAATACAAACAAGTTTCTATTTTGTAGATTTTTTACGCTTTCTACCTTTGCAGTAAATTACCATGAACACAGATATTCCTTATATGGATTCAACTTATTCAATTTCCTAACCTACAAAGATCAAATGAACGATTGCACTAAAAAGGGCAGATATCAACATTGCGTGTGTATGATTTTACACAAAGCGCCTCAATTGCTTTAATATTAAAAATAAATCTAACGAATTCACCTAAGCTCCAAGATTCATCTAGAGTACCATGAAAGAAAAGTGGAATCTACCTAATATTTTAATTTTTACCTTCGATTGATTGGAAATTGGTTGGAAACTGTGAAAAATAGAAAAGTTGTAAAATCTCTTTTATGTAAAATCAGTTAATAAATATTCGTGCAAATACTCGCCTGACAAGGATACTTCTGCTCCTTCAAATATTTCAGAGAATCAGTTAATGCGCTCTGGGATTTATTTTCTTCTTTTATATCTTGATTGCTTTGTGAGGACTCTCCCTGCTTTTCAGATTCATCAGAGAAAGATTTTTGTAACTTTTCAGACATTGCAATCGATAATTCAATTTCGGCGTATCTTAATTCCTGTAAAATTTTGTCTGCATTACTCTCTGTATTAGAAGAACCTGTACACAGTGGCTGCAAACTATTATAAACAAATCAAGTTGTAATGCAGAAAAGACTAAAATGCGCGTTTAAGTTTTTCTACAACTGCGATCAATCGAGGCAAAGTTGAAACCGCTTTAAAGCAGAATATTGGACTGTGCGGGAAGTTCAATCTTAAATAAGCGTGGCTCTGCCATTTAGTTAACTTATATCTTCTACTCATCCTAATTCATCATCATCAATTGTTTTTAAATATTCGTTTATGCTCTTCATTTTTGTTACAAGGTTTAAAGCCTCAACTTGAATAATAGAATTTAGTTACTCGAAATTACTGGCTGAAGATGTAATACCATAAACGGATTTAGGTTTAATTAATACCAGAGACAGGAACTGTTTATTTTTCGCCCCCGAGAACTATGCATTACTAAAATTATATTGACAAAATGAGACTGAAGTGACATTCATAGCTAAAATATTGTGTTATATGTTATTTCCTACCAAATAGAATATTATTTTTAATTCCTTGTAGAAAGAAACAGTACGAAACATATGCTAAACAACTAACATATATGTCAATTAAATTAGGATTTTATAATAATATGCTTCATGGTGATTCAATATCTACAAACCACATTTTTTGAAGACGCAAAGTTAATTTTTATAACAGTGGAGTTTAATAAAACTTTAACGCTACTCTCCAAATACCCTAAATACATTCACTGTCGAATCATATATTATTTTTAATCTAAAAACAAAGAAAAGATATTGTCTTAGTCCAATTTAACTGTCCTGAATATAGTATGTATCACTTGCGAATAATAAATCAATAAAATAAAAATTAACATAATTTAGTAAATATAGTTTTTCTCTGCATTCACAAATGCGTATCATTCTTCCGAAAAGTAGTAGAGTTTACGGGAAATCAAGTCTGCAATATGTGGCACGAATGATTCCAAACCGCAATTAGCGAAGGCTTGATAAACCAAATTAAGATGACGGAAGTAATCATTAGTTGAAGAACGATATACATCGTTTTAAGCATTTCTTACAACTGCCACGTAATTGAGAAAAACGTACGACACAGCAAACACATGTGTACTTAAATTTAAATATTATATCAAGAGGAACATTTACAACAACTCAAAAATAAACCTATTTACACATCCATTCACCACCAAATGTAAGACTGTTATATATTGGAGAGAAAAAACAACTTTCCCCTCATGTAAAGTAGTACACAATTATACGTAAATATGATGGAGTATCACTCCATAAATCCAAAGACAACGCAACTAATCACTTCAAAAAATACTTTTAAAACACATTTATTATTCCAGCAAATGCATGTGATTGGGAACAACTCACCTGGGAAGGAGACCTTGCAGGGTCACTTAATACAATATCAGGTTTTTTCTCTTGTTTTATATCTGGGTGACACTCTGAGAGTTCTCCAACACTTTCAACTCCATTAGCATTGACTAAAACCTTTTGTAATTGTTTTACAATTTCTATCGACTGATCAAGTTCATCGGAGCTTAATTCTTGAATAAGCTTATCTACATTGCTCTCGGTCATTGATCCACTGGAACTGCATTGCTACAATACAAAATATTATTATTACATAGAAATTGAGTTACAATGCAGTGCATAATGGATAAATTTAGGCGGCTATTAGATATACAAATTTCACGGCAATATTAGTCAAGAAAAATAGTTATTGTACGCTAATGTAAGATGCGCATTTAAGAATTCGTTTAAGAATTCTAGTGTTCTTGTTCACCTTAAACAAACTTCCGCTATTTAAACTTATGCCAGCAATAACATATTAAATTCAATGGTATTACCGTGGAAATAAAGGACACAACATTGCTTAATAATACCGACACTTCAAACTAAATCTCTACTTAAAAATATCGACATTTTAGTGAATCACCTCGAACTAGAACTCTAAATGGACAACTGTAAGTTGTGTTGGGTGTTCAATAAGTGTTTATCTCCATTTGGTGAAGTTATGAGTTTTTATTAGTTTCCATGTATTATATTTGAATTATTAATATGAAACAGACATTTTTTTATTTGGCCAAAAGTAGTTTCAGATGGCTGAAGGAGATATTAATCAGTGGCAGAGACGTCATGAAATAGAAAAGAAGAGTCGTGGAACATTAACTGGGATATTGCATAGTCACTTCTCTACGCCTAAATCTGTACCGTAGTCCAACCTGAGGACAGAATATCGGTTATTTTCTGCTGGTTGCTGACGTGTAATGCTCGCCTGGTGTTTGATTTGTGATGGAGAATATAATGACTCACACGAACAATAGATAAACGTAAGAGCTAGCACCTCTCGTGAGTGAACAGTGGTATCTGTTTGTGCTGTTAACGTTCACTCACATTTATTATAGGTGAGAATCCTAACAATGTTTTTACTTGTTTATTTATCAAACTACCAAGTACCACAATATCAGATTGGCACTCATGTCTAGCAGATATATTTAAAATCGAGATAAAACTGAGTTCTTGTGTCAGATTATACAATTGGCCAGTATTTCAAGGGGAATCGACAGAAAAAAACAATAATAATGTTGCGAGCATCTGGCGCTGGTTTCCAGTCAATGCAGCGCAGTACATTGATCAGTAGTCATATGACCAGACGATGCATGACTTGTAGCCACCAGAGACCGACGCGGGTACAAGTGCAAATTGGGTATAATTTGATATAATAACGTATGTATACCGCGTGTGGTTATTCATGGGGAATTAATGCGACAGAGTTAAGTCAAATTTAATTATTTATCGGTGCCGCCATCTCGATTGCTGTAGGTAAAAAGATGTTTGGATTTCACTATCACCTTAATGAGCTGCAGGCGTATTAGCTTCAAACAACAGTATTCCACGTTATGTTAAGCTTGTCTAGAATACCAGGATTAGATTTCGGCGGGTGTGAGCATAGAACGCATTAATATCTAGGTAATCTAAAAAAGATTATTATGGTACTTTCAGTAGCCCTTTTTCTCCAAATGATATTAATCTTATTGTATTCGCTCAGTGTCTCAGCTTGAACTTTAGAGGAAAGGAACTACTCGAAAAGAAACAATATTATCTTGTCAGTATTAAATTTCTAACACGCTTGTTGAACTCTGTTTTAATTGAGCTATCGCAGAGGAACAAATAATGATTGGTTGAAGACGGCAAGCGAAGCGTTCGATTCCAGTTAAACGACCCGTAAGGTGTCAGCTGCAGTGTCGGCATTAGGCATGAGGGAATCGATAAACCGACCATGGCCCCTCCTCGCTTATAGAGGGCCCGCGTTTGTCTGCCTGGAGTCATACTATATTATAAATAAACCAAATATAATTTAATGTATTTCAAACTCAAAAATTATATTTTATAAAGATATTTGTGTATTTTATTCTTAATGTTTTCTTGTCGCAAGTTAGCTGATAGGAACATATTTACCTCCTTTTTCTTCTTCTAAAATAACAGGTTTTATTTCTCAAAGCAAGTGAATCTGGGAAAGCAGTTTCGTATTTTTTACATCCCTGCAGGCTTAAAAGGAGGGAGGGAGGACGTTTTTGTTCTTTACTTTTAACATTTCAATGTATTTTTCGCAGTGACTGATAACCACGTCATAGGGTAAAGTGTAGGAACAGCTGTGAGCGGATACAGTTCATTGGTGGTGGGGAATATTCGGGTTAGAAGAGACAAGAATGTGGTGTCGATTACTTGTTTTCCTTTTCTATCACTACAATACATGTATGATATTATATGACTGATTTCAAAAGCACTGGAGTTGTAATCGATGTACAACTCTGCAATTTCTTCTCTCTTCCACTGATCGTGCCCTCTCTCTCTCTCTCTCTCTCAATGCTCCAAAATGAAGAGTGAAAAAATAACGAAAGAACCAATCATTTCATAGCCGAAAAATCACTTAAAATGCAAAATTAGGAAAGAATACGATGGTGAGTGCACGCTCCAGATATCTGAGATCCGGATATCCGAAACTCTGATCTGGATATTCGCTGTTTCGATATCCGATATCCGATATTAGGTTCCGTTTGGCTTTGGTTCCAAAGAAAACAGTGGAAATCGGAGGAAAAAGTTATAATGTCCAAGGATATGCAGGCTTTTCAGGAGAGTTCCTTTTGGTTTTTACAAAAGTATTTTTTTTTTAGATTTTGTTCCTCAATCTCCTTTTTTCCGTTTCAAATTCTAAACCGTTTCTGAAACCACTGGTTTATATGACACGAACAGAAGCCACATTCTAAGACTTCCATAATCATATTACAAAATACGCAACAATTGTTAATATTTTACCATATTTATTGGTACTAGTATTCTTGATCATATATTTGTAGAGAAGTCGACACATATTACTTGAAAGACACTATTTCAGAAATATTAGACACGGTTTATTCGAAATCATCTGAAATTTATTAAATTTCACTTCTCTTTTCCAATTGTGGACCTCGTGCAGCTTCTACAGATTGTTAAGAAGCGATCTTTTGAGAGATCCGACACTTCTTTCAATATATCTAACTAAAGTACGGTAGGCAATTTTACTGTAATCGAGTATACTTACTTATGTGTTATATATTTATTACAACTTTAATCGATTTTAAGCATAATGGTTATAATTTTAAATTATGCAATGAAAACAGCTTGTTAGAGGTCTTTCACCCAGCCACCGTGTCCAGCGATCACGGTCATCGACTGCGAATCAGCACCGGGAACGAAAGTGGATTCAAATCTCGCAACCGACTCCCTTGCATGCTCATTGCGGAATTTTGAAATATGCATTTTCAAATGGAGAAAGTTTAAAGTTTTTGACGATACTATGCCGCATCAGCTTTCTGTTCGTGGCGATAAAAATATAAAACTCAAAAGTTAATTTCCCTACCCTTTTGGTAACCTTTAGCTCCGAATGCACGTTTCAGAAATTTGTCAGAGCAACTTTCGTCTTATTTTGAAATGAGGAACCACTTCCAGAGGTTTGTCGGTGTAATTCACATACACTCCGTATGTACACCATGCACCAGACACCGTGGATCTCCATCGAAAGCCCGTGGTACCCTTCCAAAACGAACTCATAGATACATGTCTAGGGGAATCCAAAAGGTATTTGCCCATATGCACAACCAGTTGAGAGCATTTGGGGTGCGCCTTTTCGATATTAATGTGTTAGATTTGGCGGGTGGCAGAGGTACAAGACAAACGACTGTGCCCGCTTTAGGTGCAGCATTTCGTAGATGCAGTAGGTGTTTATCTCTATCAATTTGCCGCAAATTTGTTCTTGAATTTTATCAATCATGTAAAATAAATAATTAAATATGTATAGCCTAGTACAGGGATTCTGACAGAATTTTAATTGTGGGGAGTACGAACCCAAAATTGGGAAACTGTAAGTAGAATTTTAGTGTTTCTATTTGCTTTTACCGTACAAAAATAATGCTTAAGAACTATCATTTTGGTGGGTTCTGGCAGAATCTTTGAACTCTAACCTCGTGGCACTTGTCCCTCTATCCTTACGAGTGTTTGCGGAGAGGGACAATCATGACATGATAGTATTCTCGCCAGCGTAAAGAATCCTGGCGTGAATAACTCCATGACAATAATATATTGACAGCTTAATATGTTGTGACAGTTTGAAACAATGTTTTCATTGTGTATTAAGAAGAAAAAATACCTAACCTGACGTTTTCCATTTTTGCCTCTGAATTATGAAACGTTTTATAAAACGTTTAGAGTGTGTGTTGTTTTAAAAGGAAGAAAAAATCTTATGGCAAAAGCAGGGCATTTTTCGCAAGAATACTCTTGAAAAAACTTTAGCTGAACGAGTACCGACCCCGGGATCACTGAATCTCAAGTCCAATGCCTTACCCATTTTTTTAATATTTCTTTATTAAATCTGAATTACAGTACAACATCAAAGTAAACAGACAAGAATAGATTACAGAAAACATTAAATGAAATTGAAGGTATAAAATAAATGAAACAATAGCAATTCAAAATATAACGAGGATACTCTTTTCGTTTAAAAAAAGCTTTTAAGACGTACGAGTATCGAACTCGGAACTACTGAATTTATAGTCTAACGCTTTATCCATTACGCCAAGAAACCAAGTAGTGACCAGTGCTTTTCAAGAGCTGTTTCTCGATCAGTTCCGCAAGCACTTAACAGACACCACTAACATGGACGCCCATAATGTGTTTTTCAGGTTGGGCAAGGATAAAGTAATAGTTTTTCTATGATTTACTAAATGTTATCAACAAGATAACCACTACAATATTTACTATATTAATGGCGCAAGAAGAACCATGTCATGAAATACATTAAACCTACCTTAAAGTATACTGGAAGTTGGTTGGAAATGCTTAAAAGAGTATAATAATATTAATAACTTAGTATAGTAAACTTTAAGATATTATTTTTGAAATATTTCTCAAGTGTGTCCAATGCAAAAAAACTCTGTCCCAAAGTATCCGTGCTGGTTTACTAAAGACATTATTAGGAATCTCAAGGTTAAAACAATTTATAATATAAAGTCTATACATACAAAGCTGAAAATTCAAAACCCTACTATCAGGAATTTGTTTGATAGCGTATACGCTACAGATAAGTCAAGACAGTCATAAAAATAGCCTATAAGACCTTTATATCAAATTCTGAAAGTAATATCAATAATCGAGGTTAACTGTGGAAATGTATTAAAAACAAAACAAAACATCTTCCCCCAAATATATTAAAATTTGAAGGTCGGATTTGTGTAACAATGAAGAAATAGCTAATACGTTTACACAGTATTTCCAATCGGTGTTTGTATCCTCTTCTCAACCGTTCATTAATTTTGATAGTAATGCTAGGGGTTACGAAGAAATTTGGATACTGCCTGTTGATCATATATTTTTGAACGAAATATTAAAGGCTGTGAAGAATCTAAAATCCAAAACGACAGTTAGATCTGATGGTATACTCTCGTATGTATTGATAAATTTAAATGTTCCCTATTAATTGCGTTCAACTTGGCACTAAAACATGTATTTTCCCTAACAAATGGAAATCTGCTTTAGTTTGTCCTATACCTAAAATACCAACCACAAGCCTATAGCAATTTTACTAATCTTTGCAAAAATTCTCTGAACTGGTTGTATCGAAACGAATTATTAATCATTTGAAGGCGGTTATCTCAATTATACAACATGGTATTGTTTCACAAAAATCCACGGTACCGACCTTACAATTGTTACTGATTTTATTGAAAACTTGTTGGACAAAAGAAAGCAAGTCGATGCGATTTATATTGACTTTGAAAAGGTCTTTGACAGACTTAATCATAATGTATTACTAGTAAATTAAATCACGATCACTCCTCTCTATCTTTGATTAGGTTCATGTGCTCTTATCTAACTAATCGCAGACAGTCTGTTATATTTCAGAAACACAAATCTAATGAATTTACAGCACTGTCATGAGTCCCGCAAGGCTCGAAGCTTGGACCGTTGTTATTCCTCTTGTTCATTAACGACCTACCGCAATTCTTACTAGTTAATGAAAAAGTGCTATTTGCAGATGACCTTAAATATGTGCTAGAATTAATTCTATGGAAGATGGTATAAAACAACAGCATAGTTTAGGCAACTTTACTAACTGGTGCGTTATCAATCAACTTGCAATTAATACAGTTTTATCATTCAGTACAAATAAAACGATTTATAGATTTAAATGTTAAATTCATAAGTAGGCCCTACGTAGTTAAAAACTCTTGGTGTCACGTTTGATTTGAAGTTAACGTTTAACAGCCACATAAAAAATATTTGAAATGAAGCTTTTAAAATTCTAGCATTTGTAATAAGAATGAGAAGGAAATTGAACAACGTTTCTACATAAGAGAAAATGTACTATGCTTATGTTCGTTAGAGCAAATTTGTGATCTGTTATTTCTTAGTAAAATAATTCAAAATGGCTTAGACTGCACAGACTTGAATCATTGTTACACTTTCGTGTCCCGTCATTAAAAACTCGCGTAGACAACATTGGTTTCTTTCATTGCAAAAAGAAGGACAATATAATTATGAAATCATCAATCTGGAGAATATGTAACTACCTACAATGAAATGTGTAAAACTTCCATCGAATTGGATATATGTGATACCCTATGCCTTCGTCTTCGAACGCATTTAGAAATATTGCAATAAAAATGTATAAATGAACATTTTAAATATCGACACTCTAATTGGGCTACAAAGTTAGTTGCGTTGACAATAAATATATAAATAAAATAAAAGTAAATAAAAAATAAAATATAGAAAGTACATATAAACATTTTATTTTTGTTTTCAATCTTGCATAGTATAATTTTCTTCGGCTAGGGGGACCAAGCGCCACCCCTCATGGGCGCCCTTGGCCACTAATTACGTAGTGTTCACACGTCATTATTGTCTTTTTCGCAGACGATTCTCTGCCCTTTTGTTCCGTTCTTCAAGCAGTTCTGTTTGTTTAGAAAAACGGAAACAGTGAGTTTTCCCTTTAACAAACTTCGGAGAAAAACAGCAGTTAACTCTGTAGCTACTTTTAATCGGCGGTAGCAGTTATAGAGTTTAGCCAAAGCAGCAGTGAAAAACTAGCTGCTACGCTATTTTACTCTATCTCTATTTCACACCTGTTTTTCTAGGATTTACAATTATTTTTTTTGCGTTCTTTGTGCTGTGTATTGATGCGCGATCCCTTCCAGATATCAAATCCGACATAAAGTTTTTTTTTTTTTTTATTTCCTTCTTCCAACTGCCGATTCAATTCAGTTCAGCAGTTGGATTACAAACTAAAAAGTGCATTCCAATTTCAAATATACTAAAGCATGTTATAATGCAGGATGGTATTGGAAGTTATTCCATTACTGGAAGTTACGGATAGAAATCCCCTATAAAATTCCAGACATAATAGAACCTTCCTTTTTCGTTATACAAGTTATGGTCAATAAATAAGGTAACAAGGCCTATACAATCGACAGTAAGAGAATTACAGCGTATAATTGTAATCTGCAGTGGGCAAATTAAACTTTTTAGCCACAGGTATAAAATATAACGCACGAATTTCAACAGGCAACCTATATATATATATATATAATAAATAATAAATCACAACCATACTCAATCCACTAGTGGATGAGTGCATGCACGGAATCACGTGGTGATGTTTTTTAAACCAGTAGCGTCTCGAAAATATCTTTACGGCGGGAAACTTCAAAATTTTAAATAGAAACAATAGTTGATTTTGCTTTCTTTGAAACCAACACGAAATTTTGAACAACTTTCAGATAAAATATTGTTTAATATCTCGTAACGTTTGGCAACTACAAGAGTTAATTAGTAGGTCAACAGTAAACTTATGAAGTTGCTCTTGTAACTGACGATATTGAAAAATGTTACCGAGACGACGCCTAAATGCAAGATGTGTAGATGATATCAAGCGTTTTTCAGGAGCTACATGGATGAGGATAGCAGCAGACCATGATATGTGTAAAGAAAAGGGAAAGGCCTTCATTGACAAGTGAATAGAAAACGTCTGAATATGATATAGATAGACAGACAGACAGACAGATAGATAGATAGATAGATAGATAGATAGATAGATAGATAGATAGA
>JAGDQP010030937.1:0-20647 GCA_022664845.1 Lepisma saccharinum | reverse complement strand
GGACAACTGTTCCATGAAAAAAAGCTTCATAGTCTTTCCAGCTTCTTTTTTCTTTTTAACAGCCTCCCACAACTGGTTGTGTTTTACCTGAGACTGTCCTATCTAAAGATCTCATTTCATTTCTTCTTTAATTTGTACTTGTTCCATGTGGAAATCGGTACACCTGTTTGTTCAATCTCATTTGCTCCTGCGATCTTTCTTCCTGTTCAACAACCACTAACCTCACTGATGGGTCCACGAAAATATTTCCAATTGTCTGCTCACCATTGGGACTATCCATTGTCGTATAACTTGCTCAATCAGTTTTTGATAAAATAATTCACAGAGTTGATACTTCCCTCGTTATTGAACAAATGTAACCACTGAGGCTCACATTCATACGCAACGCCGAGGACTGTGTCTGATAATCTTATGCAACTGCCGAAGATTATGAGATCTGATTGACCGAAATCCTACTCAGTCTGAGTATGATAACATTATGGAACACTCCTATTCGAATGTTGGACTCAGCAACACAGCGGGCAAGCACGGCTCTGAAAGACAAGGTGTAGCGAAACGAATGTAGATGAAGAGACTACGCTCTCTAAGTTTCGTTCCTCATAAGAATAAACGGTCGTCAATAGAAGTTATACCTCCAGGAGCTGGTGAAGGTATATGAGCTACTAGTTATGGTCCTCCGGAGAGAAACAGTCACCCACGGCCCACAGGTTGTGGAGGCTGTACGCATGTTGTAGATTCCGTACCTGGAAGGGTGAAACGGTCGTCCACAGAAGCTAAAGGAAAGTGGAAGAAAGGAAATGTTGCCGAAACTGGGTCGTATATCGCACTTGAAGTTCCTCTCCTGACGGGAGAAGCAGTAGCTTGGGGATTCCCACAAAACTGAAGGGAAGTCGTCCAATAAAAAAAATAGATGGTTCGTAGAAATGCTTGCTTTATTGTCACAAAAGCAATAAACCAATTTTTGCGCCGATCCTACTGATCATCTTGTCCGCCGGACGGGTATATGCTCGTTCAGAGCATAGAGGAGCATACATAAAATTACAATGGCTGCTCAATTACACAATCAAATAATTATAAAAAGAGATGTTACTTAATGTCAAGAAAATTGCAATATCATCTAATTTATATTGTTAGTTAAATGACAGCAACATTTATTTTAGAAAATACTTGGAAAATCACAAAAAGAATTACTAACAGACGCAAGCTGGTGCGCGATCTCTTTAGTTATTTATTATATACAGTTTATATACATTATGTTGGAGTGAAATGAACAAGCCGCTGTTCAGCACTGTTACATTCGTTAAGTAGCACCAAAACAATGTTAAGAATTCCAATGCCCATGAGCATAAAAAATGCAAATCACTTTGAGTTTCAATGCTGAAATTCGTATGAATGTTCGTCAGAAGGGTCGATTGACAGAACAAACAATAAAAAAAAATACACCTTTAAGAACTCATTTCCTCCACGTAGCAAGAATGTACTTCTCGTTCAAAATGAAATACAATTACACCGTTAGTACCCAAATAACAAAATTAAGTACACCAAATGACCTTAGCTATGGGAAATTAATTCACCATTTCGCTACAAGGCTGAAATCTGATATGCACATTCATAGAACAATCGTAATCAGATGAATAGTTTTAAAATGCAGTCACACTAATAACGATTCAAAAAAATACACTTATGGACCCGAGTACGAAAAAAGCTATTCCCGTTTAATTAGAAATTTAAAACTCCTAGTGATGGTTTCCGAGCCGATTGAAACTAGGTGTTTTAATGTAATGACACAGTTAAATTCAAAAATCGAGCAGTTATTGCTCTGAAAAGAGAGGTATCCTAAATATTCTTACCGTTGCATTAGTAGCTGAAATGCGGCATTAACGTTCGTGCGCTCTGGCAATTACGACAAAATGTAGAAATGCAATTACACTGTTTAGAATCCCAAAAATACCATTAAATATCCCAATACCCTATGAATTAAAAATGTACTTCCCATTGAGTTAGAAAACTGAAATTTGAAATTGATAATCTTGTGCAGGATTGAAACTGAAGCAAACGATCAAAAATGCAATTACTGTTTAAGCACCCCAATAGCACCGGGTACTTAAAATACACTTCCATTTGCTTAGAAAACTGACATGTTGCATAAAAGCATGTCAGAGTTGCAGCAAAATAATTAAAAATTTAGTTCTACCATTACGTACACCCAATACCTCAGATGGTGAAAATTTATTTTCCGTTCTACTGAAATGCTGAATACCAACTAAACATTTTCAAAATCGCAATTACAGCGGAAACAGACCCGTAACACCGTTATTACTATAGTACGCAGGGAATCCAAATATGACTTTCCGTTCGTGACAAAGCTGAAACTCGTCATGAAAATGCGTAGTCAAGTTTGAATCACAGGAATAAAGTAGAAATAGAATTTGATTGTGAAGTTCCCGGATAATATTGTTAAGTTCTCTTGATACTCCGATATGGAGAATGTTCTTCCCATGGGTCTAGAAACCTGTCATTTAAAGTTTCGAAGAAATCAAAATTGGACAACAGTGTGAAAATGAAAATATGAGTTATTCCGCCAAGTAACGTATTCTAATAAGAAACACCAACTCAGGAAATCGGGACTAATCTAAACTACGCTCTCCATCGATATAAAAAGTTGAAAATCAGCAAGAATGTTCAGAGGGTGATAATAAATTATTACGAAGACATATGAATTATGAACAATCGTCTCTTCCTATCTACCTCAAAACAACTATCAAAACTCGAAAATCTTAAATGAAATAACGACAGGTACGATTTGGAAGTGTTATCTGGTGTTATCCCGACGATATCCATAAGTAAATGATACCTAAACAACCTGACGTAGTCAGGATTGAAATCTAGTAAAATATAAAATAATAAAGTGATTCTGAAAAAGTAAATTTAGAATTTACCGTCAAGAGCAAGTAAAGAAATCTATATATTATTAGCACCAAAGGCAAGATACGAAAACAATTAACATGAAACAAGAAACAGAAGTGATGTTGATATTTTTTTTATCAATTCGATATGACGTATACGTTACATTAAAATAAATAAAGAGGGGAACAAAGCGGTAGTGGAAGGGTAGTAAGCATAGGAGATGCTGAAAACGAATTTTAAAGGAAAATAAGGAATGAATTACTTTGTATTTTAAGGGTTCGAATTTCAATAACAAACAATTATCTACAATTTATGTTAAGGACATAGGAACAGTATTTTTCCCGAAAGTAGGTTTTGACCTAAACGTTAATGGGGAAGGTGAAACGAAAGTGGTTTGTCATTGAATTTCATCGGATGAAGGATGGGGCCGACAACGGGAAATGGGATTCATATATTGGACAAGTTAATGAGCAGAAAAGGTATCGAACTAGACTGGTGATCCAAAACCCTGGTGCTTGCACCACTTTGCGCTATTTTTTTCCGGTTCTTCTATGAAAAGAAATTATATTTTAACAACCACATGTCTAAAGAAAATGTTTTGGGGTGGCAACAAGAATGGTTCGTGGGTTTCAGTGAATCTTGGAAAGTTAGCAATAGTCTGTGGGAATCCTGTCCCTGTAATGATATTTAAACTGCTGTGATATCGTTAAAAATTCTGGTTTTAAGAATAAAGGCACACCCACGTTCTGAAATAAATAACCAAGATCAATGCTATCTATTTACTAATCAATTTTGCATCTATACAATATTGACTCTATCTTATGCTTCTTTCTAGTTGCGATATAAGTGGGAGGACGTTTCCAAAATTCGTACGTCTCTCCAAGTTACGATTTGGGATGTAACTTGTGCTAGCATACGAACACTCGAATAAGTTCTTACCAATGCTGCTCACGAATTCTAAAGAACACGAACAAGACATAAGAGTGAAATTGAATATTAATAGGACAAACCAACAAGATAATGTAGCATTATAGTCCAGTCATATTAGGGTTTACCTGGAAATAATTTACTAGAGGGGATATTTCTCAAATGTGTAGTACTAGTACCAAATAACAACATATCAAAAATTAAAACTTAAAGTAAAGAAAATCATATACTTTTTAGTTTTGAAAGCTTACCATGTTAATTACTTTTAACACGTAGATTAAATATCTACTTTTAGAGAATTATTTCCAGGTAGAGGGGTTTTTTTTTGTACCTAATATGACTGGACTATTATTAAGATCTTGGGACAAAATTAGACAGCAGGAAGTAGCAATTTAAATCCTTTACCCACCGCAAATCACAGTTCATCATACTGAGTAGAGTATTAAGCTGCCAGCCTCTCCAGTGCAGATCCTAAATGGACTTGAGCTCAAGTCCTCTATAAGTAAAATACTGAACTGGTCACAGTCAGAGTTCTAGATGTTGGCATCTACTTTGGATTGAACCCTACAATGGTGGTCTTCACCCTACTCTTTATCGAAACCAACTGACGTAACTGACCATTCCAAACATAATAATAACGAAACCAATGTTTAGTATCAGACACAGTTTGTCTCCGATTTGATCTGCGTGTTTGAAGTTTCCTCCATGGTTTTCCGTTAAAATGTGAAATCAGCTGAGATATCATTCAGGAATCGTTTATTAGATTCTATGATCAATAATCTGTTCTGATTATATTCATGATTTTCTGCTATGAAATGTCCACCTAGATTTATTTTGCTGAATAAGTACTACGTGCCTGAATTGTTACTATGTCTGCTTCTATCCTCGACATAAAGAGAAGATTAATGTAGCATTGAAGATCGTAATTTTGAAGAAAATTACGCGTCTCGTTTCGCCAACAATGTATCAAAAATATAATATTTGTGATTATCATTATAATGTGATATTAATACTTTTTATATCATTATTAAGGTTTGCAATAACGCTAACTTGCCTTTGTTTTCTTTGGCTGAAGGCAATGCATGTATACCTAATAATAAAAAATACAGAAGAAAACGAAAATAGTTGTAAGGACAGTTAGATGCAATGAGTACATTACACTCAGCTTTCTTCTATTTTTCGTACTAAAATACGTTGATAGATGTTTCTTGATTTTTTCAATATGAACTGTAATCTTTTTCATAAGGAAGACTTTAATCAAAGGGAAACAATAATAAGAATATAAAATGTATGCCTCTGTTATTTCTACTATATATAATACATATTAGCTGGAATTATTATATTATTAACACATACAATTGTTTATTTACTTATCTTAGAGTAAAATTCTTATAAGACCTTTCATATATGTATCTTTAACTCTCTACTCGAATTTAATTAGATTAACATCACATTTTCAGTCTAGGTTGTACGTACACTTTTCATTTAAATAAACGTTAAAGTTCGTCAACTATCCCAAAGATTATAAAAACACGGTTTTTTACAATAAAAGGGTGACTTAATGCATTTACCGATACGCAACAAGTTTTAGTTCACGTGAATAAATATCTACACGATTTTCCGATATAAATTAAAAATTTCCTATTTTCTCTTGTCTCAATTTTTTGCAGGAATTTTAGCAAAAATATTTTTTTATTATTATTTGTACTACTGTGAACAACTTGAAATTGCTTAATGCAATTTTATGTAGATCCATTTATAACAACATAAATTGTATAATGAATAAAAATATGTGAGTAATCTTTATTAATAGCGACAAAAGAGAACAAAGTGAATCCCTAATCACATTTAGCTAGCACATGTTCTGGTGCACAAAAATATGTATCTGATGACTCTTTTTTTTTTTTCTAAAGATGCAGTTTCACAGAAATACCCTTAATTTTATTATTAGCAAGTTTCACTTCTTGCTAAGTAAATTTGGGTAGGTACGATGTACTGAATTTGGTCACGTACAACAAACTAATGCAAATTTAGCTTATGTTTCTCTAGATAGAATAAAACTACATAAGTTATGTGAGATCGGATAATGATACTTTCGGTTAAGTAACGTTTCGAAATTGTAATTTTGGTAATGTCAGGAAAAGGAATATTAGAATTCGTTTGTTGAGAGTATTTAAATTAACTATGGTTTTTGGTAGTAGGTTATGTTCTAATATGTTAGTAAAGATGTTTCAATTTTTTTAGAAGCATTTTTTTTAATATTCTTCCAAAGGCCAGAGCAATATTCTGGCTTATTTTATACTACTTTAGATTGTTGTTGGTCACAATTTTTAAATAACTTTTTCTGCTTTTTAGGGGTTACTGGTTTATAACTACATTCCTTTTTTATTGGTTTAACACATTTAGATAACACTGGAAGAGAAACTATATCTCAGTGTTACTGTCATTCTGCTTTCCGAAAGTGCAACACTTACAGCCATACTGAGGGCAGGTAGTAGCTTGGCCACAAACGCATGATTTGTACTGTGCTGAAACAGTATTATATCCTTCAATTTCTTCAAACAAATAAAAGTTACATACGATATTGTTTTAACGCACTTCACTTCTTGTTAATTTTGTGTAATGTAGTTAGAAGGATAAAAAAGTCTTAGTCGCCATGGTAGATGTAGCGCAATGTTTCAGAGCTATAAAACCTGAGAAAAAGTTTATATTTGTATTTTTAATAAAATAAGCTTACAACTGACACATTGGAAACCCGAAATAAGCACTGCCAACACGATATCGACAAACTTAGTTTTCTACTCTTTTACACTAACTCGCCACACACGTCATACGTTCATGAAAGGCTACAATACAAATAGCACGGCAACTGAGCCTAAAATATATGCTTGCAGTTTGTGCCGTGTGTCAGGAAGGCAGACTGCCGAGTAGTTCCTTTTATGTGTTTTATGGGTGTACCACATGTCTCGCGAGTTGGTGCACAGGATGGGGAATATAACTGTCAATATATTGTTGCTAGTACTTTTTGCGGATTCTTGTATATTATATGTCACGCGTCGGAATACTGTACCTGAAAGTCGAAAAGGATGATGGAATATAAATCTTAACAATTACAATATTATTATAATTATTAAATTGTTTTCACATCAGCTGCATATTGCTACTTTGAAGACAGAAGTGAACTTGATTTGCAAATAATTTACATATGTTTGCCTTGTAACTCAGGTTAGATAAAATCAATAATGTATACCGTCAGTTTTAGTACACTATCTCTCGGTGTTCATATTCTGTATGAGAATTTATGACCAGGCTAGAATTCAGGAGAGAGAAATTCATGTGTAAATAGTCTATTAAGTACCCTCCCAACGACCACCGATTCCCGGGTAACTATTTGGGTTAGAAATCCAAAATTGGAAATGCATATGGCACTGCAGCTAAGAATTAGGGAAGAAAATTACGTCTACCCTATCACTTTAATAACACCCCTCTTCACTTGAAAATCCGTAATGAAATAATTACCAGTACGTTGCAAAAGTATTACTATGTTGTTGTGATAACGCAACAGATCTGAAACAGTTACCTACTAAAATACCTCTCTATGACAAGCTTAAAATTTGGGATTCAACAAATCATCAATGTCTTCAAGTCCTCACTCACCGCTGTTATAATTTGGGATACAATTATGCAAGTATATTGTATCTCAGCCTATGGCCAAAGTATCGGCAGGACACAATGACTCTATGCTGCCTTCACCTCGATTCAACGAGACATATCAAACGCAATCCGTAACAAACAAAATCCGTAACATATTCCACATTTTAGAGTGATGTTCATGTATTAAGCGCTGCTGCATAAAAATAGGAGCAATGACGACATACGTCCACGAAATTATTGTTTCTTTTCTATCAATGAGGGGAATTCATTGTCTCAATCTATGACTGTGATTGAATACGTTATCATCAATCGCAAGTAAGATCGCTTCATTTGTGATCATTTCGAACTGATTTTTTTATGAACATTTTCGGAAATTACCTACTTCCATTGAGGAATCCATTGCACACATAGTGGAAAATTTTACAATATGCATTTTTGAATAGAGCAGATTTAATATGTCCACAGTTTCTGCCACAAGTTCTGCAGTTTATAATATCGTAAATATGAAGCCACATGTCCTTCTTTATCATCCTTGTAAGTGGTATTTGTGTTTCTATATTGTGTGTTGTAATTAGTATAATTGCGTAGTACCTTTCAAAAAACTCACTTGTTCAAACGTCATAAATGTTCAGATATCAAAAAACTACTTTTAATACACGTCTTATTTTTCAAAGTTAGGGTAAATTTGCATTCGTGAATATATTAGATTTATTTCACAAAGATTTTACTTTTTCCAAAAGATGGTTGGGAAAGATAAAACACTTACGAATTTGACTGTTAAATTTTGTTTCTGTCCTTTACTTTGAAATGTCAATTACATAATTTTACAGACGTTCTGGAATGATAAAACCTTACTAATAAATAATAATGAAATAAACTCCATAATGCCAATATCTTAGTTATGCATCTTTGAGGACATGGAAGTTTCTTGAAATCGCCTACCCAACAATTATAACGCAATCAACTATTTTACCGAATACGAACTAGTGAAAATTATATACATTGAACCAGTAACTAACCATATTAATTAAGTAGTGATACCAAGTTTATTTAATTGTAAAGTTCATAGCATTTTAAAACACATCGAATGTTATTTATTACTGCGATATCTTTAATTTAACTTTAATTTCAGATCAGTGAAATATGTAATGCATAGTTAAACAGTTAAAACGTGACTTCAAATACTTTTATAAAGTAAATGAAACTTGTTTACTATGTTCAACCGAAATTTCGATTTGCTACTTCGGAAATTACGACCATCTGTTGCACTGATGCTCATATTATCTACATGTTAGATAGAAAGAGCACATAAATGATTTTGTCATTAAACGTTTTGGCCTTTTGCATGAGTTATTCTTAGCTGGAGATATTAATATTCTAAGGACCAATACAGACTAATTATTAGCTTCATAGATATTGATTGGTTTAGTATATTTAATTGAGTTATTTTATGTAGCTGGGGACGTTATTATTCACATCCTTTGCTGGATGATAGAAATAGATGTACGATGATATATTATCAAGCAGTAAACCTGCAGGAGGAAGCTAAATCCGGAATTACAATGCTGACACGTACAAGACAAAAACTATTAACAGTAAAATTGTACAATAAACGATGATACAATCTGGGACAAAGCTGAGAACACAAAGAGTGATAAAAATGTTATGATACTAATTCAAAAGATATTCTCGTAAAAATAAATGTATGTTGGCTTATATAGAAAGAATTTATCGATACACATTCTCAATGTATTTATCAGCAAATGAAGAAACTTAACCAACAACATTTAGGTCTTCTGTACAAATGCTTTCGCGACATGATTTAGAGTGAAATGTATATAGAAACATTTAACATATATATGTACATTTGTACTAAGACATGTGTTTTAACAAGGAAAAGAGATTCGAAAGTGCTTTAGTCAGAATTAGATAATACGAACAAGAATTATGCTCGAATTTGATTTTTCTTTAAACCCTGTAGGAAATGGCTGCCTCTGGGCGAACGAATTAAGATGGATGAATGTTAGAAAACAGGAAGGATTATACAATACTCGAACCTCGATAAAACACAAGAAATAGTATTTTTTAATCACGAAGTTCACATTTGTTTAGTTGTAATTAAACCACACGTAGCAGGATTCGGCGATCTATCACAGAACCATCACGGCTCATAGTGGTGTTTTGAGAACAATATTACCGTGCTTATCAAATTGCAGGAATGTTGGAAGGCGGTCGAAATTTTATTTCGAGAGTTTGATGACCAATTTGATTATTTTGAAGGAAAGGAATAACTTGGATTACTTATACATGGACATTTTTGAAAGTTTCTACTGTGGAACCAAACAGCATCTTAAATGAATTGTATTTAATAATGCAGGTATTCAAACTCCCTAATCGGAACGGGAGATTGCAAATACCTCAGCAAACGCCAAACAATTGAAGGGCTTGGTGGCCAGTCCCACTCCTCCAAGAAAAATGAGATTTGTGGCTGAAGTGTAAGTTAGTGTCGTCTAGTGTTTGCTCTTTGAACAAAATGCATTGTGGGATAAGCCCAACACCTTGCAATAGGCATCATAACAAGTGATGGCAAATGAACTGTTCAGCTTCTTGGTGGAAGAAGGGCCAATCCCTCAATGCAGTCTTAGTACTTTATACTTTTTTAGGTTAGATTTGGTTAGGTTAGATCAGTTTAGGATAAGTTAGGTTTGTATTTGTATCAGGAAGTCATGTACTATGGTCTTGGTGTGCTGTCATTGCAGATCGAACATAAGATCGAAAAAAATACAAGCGCGATAGGCCGGTTGTGAGGGATGCTATCACAAACAGAATAACCTATCACTATCAAGGCTCAGCTTTACACTGCGTACGTGACAGGTCGCTGATAAATTTACTGATCACGCACAGTATTCCAGTCTCCAGCTAGGCGGCAGCACAAGTCAATGGACAAAGCTTTAAAAATACAGAAACGAAATGAAATAAAAAGTGAGGGATTCCCTCTCAACCGACATTGTGAGGGTATGATGTACTAGTGCAATTCCTGTTGTCAATTTTTTATTGTCCATTTGCAGGTATATTTGCAATAGTGTTCTGTATATACTGCTAAAAAATAAAACACCTACGTTACTTAGATCTTTTTCTACATCACAAATACTTTAACTGCATTTCTCTCCAAATCAAAAATTGTGGGATAGGCCCTTCTTCCGCTGACCCCTTCAATTTCAATAATGCTTAGAATGTTTTCGATTATACACACTCTACATAACTAAATTCACTTGAATCACTTGTCATAAGGAAAGGTGCAATCCATTACCCATTGTGTCAAATGTGTACAAGAAGCGAACTTAACGTTAGGTAACAAACCCACCTATATATTGCCGATCGAATCGGCTACCTTTGCTATGAACAAGGAAATGTATAAATTCTACAACTCCGGTAGTTGATTGACAACGCTCGTATTGCACTACACATACCGTTTTACCCTTGAACCATTGGATATTAGAAGCTAATTGCTGCAAAAAGTTCATCATTCTATTTTAGGAAGCACATTATGCAACAAAAATTAGGACATAGGTTAATTTTTGAGTGAATGACATGGTAGAAAAAAAGGAATAGGATATGCAAGTAATTGATATTCATCCAGTTAAACGTGGTAAATAAAGGCAAGATCCGACATTTAGTTTAAAGCTTAAACTTTCCTAATTTCAACTAATATTTATGTTGAAAATACTTTCTGAAAAAAAGAGAATTGACACAAGAAACAGGGAATCAGTTTAGTTGCCTAAAAAGAAGAAAATGTATTTCTCTGTATTTTATATGAGAGGGAAGAAAATGAAAATTAACACTAGAAACAAGAGGCAGTCAATTTGACTGCTTCATCAAATACCTGTATATATTGGAATAATTTTCTTTGTATTTTTCGGAAATCTTGGAATTCCTTGACTCTTCTTATTTTGATTTCTAGTTGGTAATTCAGGGTCCGCCAAAATAATGTATACACGCTTTAATAAAGAATAACTTGTAAATTATTGTGAGTAGGACAGCAATTTAAAGTGAAAAGTGAAGACACATATACAGCTTCTTGATGCAATTACAGTAAGTGCTCAAACTGCAAACTACAAGCTTCCAGACACTTTTAAGCACGATGCACTATATTCATAGTGACATTTTCCAGAGTATCCACTGCGGTTGCTACACAGGCCATTTCAATTTTGTTAGGCAGTTCCACTAATGAGTCTGGTTTTCTACTGTACACCACTTTCTTGAGGGTCCCCACAAGTAAAAGTCGAGTGGGGTTAAATTAGGTTAACCTGGAAATTTCTCAATCGCGGCTCTTCGTCCTATCCAATGACCTGGTACAGTGTTACCCAGATAACTGCGCACATCATGATGAAAGTGTAGCGGGACGCCATGTTGTTGGATGTAAAAAATGGATCACCACCAAACAGTGCACGAATCGTTGGTAAAATTAATGTATCCATCATCTCAAAGTAAACCTGGCCGGTAACTGTATCGTCAAAAAGGAAATGTCCTGTGCAGCAATCCCAGTGGCTACTCTGGAAAATGTCACCATGAATGTAGTGCACCATGCTCAAAAGTGTCTAGAAGCTGTTGGTTCGTAGTTTGAGTACTTATTGTAATTGAATCAAGAAACTGTATATGTGTCTTCACTTTTCACTTTAAATTGTTTTCATACTTAAACAATATACAAGTTATTCCTTATTAAAGTGTGTATGTATTATTTTGGCGGACACTGTATATACAATATTCATTTTTTTTTTCATGACGCTAGTGTCAGTTATAGCTATAAGCATCAAGAAGGCATTAGACTGTCCTTTTGAGATACATAGAACATTCTTTTTTTAATATCAATTCTGTTTATATTTCATAAATGGTTGCATTAAACAATTATTTGTTCTGAAGATGATTCTCTTCATAAATGGCAATGAATGTTTTTATTCAGAACATAAGTTACACAGATGTAAGAATTTTATGTTGTGATATTCCTAAGATATCAATAATTTATAAAGCTTTTACAGGTTAATGCAAAGCTTTATTTTGTGAACGATGGGAAAATAAATTGTTACATGTATGGAATTTGCTGTGTGTTTCTCAGATACGCGAATGGATTCTAGTGTTTTATGTTACTCCAGAATGAAGCCTGAAGAAATAGGACATGTTTTACACGAAATACCAGAGGGTATGTCTGATTTTGAGCACCTAGGGATTAACTCCTTATGTGAATTCAGTGAAGGCGAAAGATATCTGGGAGAATCTGAAGAGTAAATCATGTACTCAAAGGAGTAAAAAGAGAATGAGTGCGATTGAGAATATGGTGCAAGTAGCGGTAACAAACTTGTCGCTGCAAGTGGAACAACATGGACTATATTTGATATGGGTTAAAATGATGTTGGCAGTGTATCAAAGCAAAATATTGTTCATGAAGAACATGTTCCAAAGTGAAGAACAAATGTCGCAAAAAGGAGAGCGTTAAGAGTGAAAATATATATTAATGTGTATCGTATACTTTTCGATGAAAGAATCATGGGACATATCGTAAAGAGCAAGAGTGCAAAAGGCATTATGAAACTCGAGACTTCTAACTGATACTTAGTACATTCTGAACTAGTCTTTTATGTGATGTATTATTTACTGTTGCTCCTGAAGTCCCAGAAGTGTTGATCGATATGTCACATGATCTACATGCTATTTCGAAAAAATTCCACTGTCCAAAATGGGCGATTTTTAGATTGCTTCTACTTTGCTAATCTACTTCAAAATGTAGCGTTCCCCAAACATTTCACGGTTGTATAATATGATGCTATAGTTCCTTATCGGTTTGCGAGAAACAAGGCTGTACTGGAGTTGATTCATATATCAAGCTAAAATCTTTCAGCTAAGACGACTCCGACACCTTAACTGGTAGGTTAAATCTGACACCGGGAATGACGTTCTTGCAACATGATCGTGTTGTTTTCATACGTCACCGGACACAATTGATACTTTAAAACAAATGACCCCCACGCAAATATGGCGGATTTCAAGATTGTGGCCAGGCGGATAGTCAACTAGAAAGTTTAACAATTTTCCACCATTACACATTCGTGTTCTACGATTCTTTATTTGCTTGACAGTTTGTGTTCTACAATGTTATAATGCGACATTTGATTCACTATATTTTTGTTTGTGCAAATGAGAGTGATAGAGAAACACACACACAATGAGAGAAAGAGAGGGAAAGGGAGGTTGACAGAGAGAGAAAGAGAGAGGGAAGTAGCAAATATTCACTTTCAAAACAAAATTCATTATTACAAATTATGTATTACCATCTTAAACACAAGAGGGAAAGTAAACGATTTTATAGGTCGCCCATCTATGGTGTTGAAAACGTTCTTTTTCGTGTTATTCAATGTTGGTACATTATACAATTTCCTCAGAAATAAATGCTATGGGTACGTGTTCTCCCTGGGTGAAATATCTTACGTAACTTAGCAATATAAATAAGTGGAGCAAGTGGGTAAAAATAATCTCGTTAGAAAGAGATGTTTCCAAAGGACATTAGTTATGTCAGAGAAAGAATTGGCAAGCTATGCAGACATATAAGGATATAAGGCATGACTAAATGTGTAACTGCAATATCAGTATACTCGAAAGCATTGACATAATTATTATAGAGTTGGCTTAGCAATCGGATGTCCTGACATCGATGCCAGTAACCGCACATTCTGACATATATTTTGTCTGGAACTGTCGCCAATCATAATAGAGAAGATACGTACTAGTTTGTCGCAACCTTCGTCGCAATACCTTCCAACATCATCTCCCATACTCTAACCCGATTGAGCATATGATGACTAAAAGTCATAAATAAATTTAAACTTAGATGCAACTTCTGTGCACTAAACAACACAAAGTATTATTGCTCAGTTTGTAAATTTTCTAAGACTTTTATTCATTCAGAAAGTTAATTATATCAACGGAATAAGCAGATGCAAATATAGCAAATGTATAGCGAATATGTATATCACCGTTGAAGAGGTGGTTCCTGGAAACAACACCTAATGTCAATGATCAGATATAATTTGACCGCTTGTGCATTATTTGTATTAGTATAAATAATGAACGCCTATCAAATAGTAAGGAACGCTATATTTATGATATATTTGCAGCCGTCAATGAACCAGCTAGATGTCTTGTCATTCCTTAACTAGGAAAATAATACTGCATTGTGTTTATACTATTAGAGTGCACGAAGTAATTTACTTCGTCACCAAATATTTTATACCCTATACAGCAGAATGAATACCCGGATTGAATACCATGGTATAGCGCTTCAAACTGCCTTCTAGTCGACCGGAACAACTAATATGGAAGAGCTAAAGTTAGCTAAATCTTTATTAGCAGTGATGTAGGGATTTAGAACCATGCATGGCATCAAGGAAACACATCTACGGAAAACCAAGAGAAGCAAAACACGGTTTAGAAAGAAAGGGTATTTCGTTACATAAGACAGTGCTAACAAACAAAATAGGAATACGTAATTCGGGCAAAGGAATACGTTAAATAATATTCCCATACTCAAATATCACATCTGTTTAAGATATAATGTTAGTAGCATTTATATATAACATTGTAACAGACATGATCATCAAGGTACGTACATAATACATTTCAATTGGAAAATGATTCGATCCTAAATGGCAAGAAGAAAACGAGTTAGAATTAGAAGATAAAATTCGACAATATAGATGAAAAGTACAAGCTACGATTTAGATAGAAGCTAAAACTGAAACAGATATTTTGAAGAGAGGACTTTTGCTGTACTAACTAGTGCTCTATGGACAATCATGATGAAGAAATTTATGGCGGAATGATAACTGTCATATACGAAAACCAGCAGACTGTGGACATGCGACATGATAATTGATTATGAAGAGTCGTCTAGCTGTTATATTTAAAAAAATATTTATATCGTTTTAGTCCGCTAGTAATATTAAGTTGAATGATACATCTTGTGATCTTATGTATTAATTATGCGAGCTATATTGATTAAATGTTACCTGATATTTATAATAGTTGGATATTTATCTACCTGTAAATGAGAACAGAATGTATTAGAACTTTCTGATCGTAACGCGTAATTGGAAGTGTTTTTTTTAAATTCCATTGTTTAATTAATTAATTAATTAGTTAGTTAATTAATTAATTAATTGTGTTATTTATTAGGAAACAAGGTAATGTAGGAGCATAATTTCATGAAAACGTGTTTTCTCATGGACAAACTGTTCAACGAAGTGTCAAATCAAGATTCATATTCGATTTTTTATATGTTCGGGCACATTTATGCGGATATTATATTCGGATTCGGATATATCCGTTCGGGCACGACTCGGATATTATCACCAATTGCACATGATTATGATGAAGCAATACATTTATTTTTAAACCGGAACAAAAGCAAATCATCAACTGGCTTTAAAAAAATATTATTTTTAACTCTAGTGTTTATTTGGGAACATGTTTCGTTTACTTTATAATTGGAACCCAGCCACATCAGCCTAAGACCATAAAAGTTCACATCAATATTTATTAAAGTTATAATATTGTATAACAGTGTCACTGACACACCAGAGTTCTTCGATCATAATTTCTGAATTGTTTACTTCCATTTATTGACTACTCTTCGCTAATTTGATATATAACTTATTTAAATTTCCAATAGACCCGCAAGTTTATATTCATCTTCTATAGCATAGATTACACCTGTAACATAAAACCAACGAAGGAATTTTGAAGTGTCTTGATCTGTGAAAATAGAGGTAGGAATAACATTTATTGAATTTAAATTTATTTATAAAATAACGCATGGGTCAGTCAGGACCCAGATGGTATAGTAGGAGGTGGTATCACGTGAAAACTAGTGGTGTGGGAGGAATATGTGACGTAGACGGAGTCCCGCGCGACCAGCCACCCTGTCGGTCGTCATTGCCTTCACCATTGTATCAATGCAGTTTACTTCGTTCTTTCCGTGTTTATTATTTCGTGGATTTGTGTCATTTAGACAATTTTGTTCTGTTGTATACCTTTAACATGCCTGGCAGACGGTGTGCAGGAGCTATTTGCAATTATTTTAAAACGATAAACTTTGTGGAGAGGAAATAATTACTTATTTTAGAATTCTTAAAGTTGAGCATTTTCTTACATTTTGGGTGGATCGTTGCAAGAGAAAAGACATTTGGAAACCGAAAATTATACATTATGTTCAAGACATTTTAATTAGAAGATTCCGAAAGAGATACAAAAGGAGAAACTTCAGTACAGTTGTGTCATTTTGTATTATTTTTCTACCTGTTGTATATAAATTTTAGTAAGTCTACTGTGTATGTTGTCATTGTAATTTTATACATGTGATGTTTTTATTTGAATTTTGTACCTGTTGTATACAATTGGAATACTAATTTTACATTATGAAGGCTATGTACGTAAGGGGTGGAGGCAAAATGGGATTTTCTGATCTTGATCTGATCAGAAACGCCGATGGAACTGATATAAATCCTTATACCAAACTTTATACGCTTGATGTGGGGTACTTCAGTGAAGCTCGGAGGGCACTATTTAGTCAAATCAACTATTCGCACTTCCTTGTTGATGGAAAAGAGAGAGTGATGTGCCCTGAGAGGCCACAGCTCAATTCGTAGAGAGTTTGCTTCACTTTCTGCAGGTCCTGTATTCGATATCAACAGTCGATCATCCTGACAAAATTATCCTAGAGATTTCCTTGTAATCACGGGAATGCCGGGATGGCACCTTTACCTTAGACTCTGGCCGACTCCTTTCCTCTCCCCTATCTTTGTCTGAGCCATAGACGCCTAAAGGTCATTAATAAATTCAGTTCAAAAGAGTGGCGTGTAGAAAGCAGTACAGTATGACACTTTTTCTCAGTAGTTCAGTATAAACTATTTCTACTAAAATTTAAACAACAAAATGTTGGTAAAGTGATAGTTTTCATAATAATTTTTCAAACATTGCAGGTCGATGAAATGAAATCAAATGAATATAGACACATAAATAGACAGACATGTAGATAAATAGATTTATGATACAAATAACATTGTGTTGTATTCTCGAACTAGATATGGTCGCGTTTCGCGTCCTAATACACTGTCAACTCGAGTACACTGTCTTTCACTCGTGTGACGGAGAAACAAACCTTGAAAACGGAACTTTTAAAGATATTTCCATGAAATTTTCCACAATGCCCACAACAGCCTGAAGTTTTGACATTGTGAAATTAATTTTCCTGATCTAAATGTGTAAGTCCCTTTTGAGGGGTTAAAACTCAAATGTGAAACTCGCCTATGGGAAAATCTATGTTAATTCAGAGGACCACTTTTCCGTGTCTTAATTACAAAATCAGAGGGGAAGTTTTGTTTATAAGATATTGTAGAAGCATAATGCCGTCTGACTTAATTTCTTGGTAAGGAAAAGTGGTCCTCTAAATTAACAGTGATTTTCTCGTAGGTGAGGTTCACTTTGAGTTTGAACCACCAAAAACAGGTTAAAATTGAATTTAGGAAGTTTATTTTCACAGTGTTAGAACTCCAGGACTGTGTGAGCAAATGTGGAAAATTTCATGGAAATATCTTGAAAAGGTTTTTTTTTTTACAGGTCTGGTTCTTAACTACACGAATTAGAAAACAGCCCCTGTACATGTGAAAACTGATACGGCGAGGCCTTCAATTACGTCATCACAGTCATTTCCTGCGGAGGGGGAAGGAAACGATCACGGGATACCACCTCCCTACTTTACCAATCTTGACTCAGGAGAAACACCATTTCTCCAGTTTTAAACGCAAGTGTAGCCAGATAAAATGTTCATACTAACGACATTTCGAAATTTCAAACTTAAATTGATTTGAATCATTATTTTTTGTTTACAAATTGTCACCTATCGACACCTGAGGATTATATAATTCTGTTTCATCAGTACCAGAATCTTCTGCATCACAATACCATATTTTGAAAATAACGATCACGAATAAAGAATTAAGATTTCATTGTGTTATTGCATTCTTGAGTTTTGTTAATCTGTTATCTACTCTTTATTACTACATAAGTATAAAATGATATTGTTGTATCCATGTTAACTGTAAGAAATAAATATAGAATAAAGTTCTTTTTCAGTAGATTTATTAATAGATTCCTAATTCAAATTACACCCAAAATAATAATTCAAGTATTATATGCTGATAGATTTTATATACAATATTATCACAAACAGTGCAGTAGTTTATAAATACCTTGTTTCATTTCTTTACTCAGGGTGTACCGAAACAATTCTAGTCACTTTAATACAGAGAACGAGAGTGAAAAATAATTTATTATTTCGACCTTTATTTTCGAATATATCATCAAATTATATGTGCAAACTCATGAACTATAAATAACTTGTAGAAAGCCACAAGAAGCATCAGCTAATTATTTGGTTGATTAACCTGCAAATAAAAATAAACGTAATCATATATTTGCATTTAAGTATTAAACTATGATCACTAATATAATAAGAATGTTACATATAAGAATCGTTAAATGTGTTGTAAATAGGAAATATAATTTAAATTATTGAATAGATGTAGTAAAGACACGCATGCATATAAGAAATTAAAACTAAATTCATTATCAACTTATGGTAATGATGAAGCATGATCATTATTCACTCAATTTCCAGACGATAATTGGATATTGGAATTATAGGTTACGGAAGTATATACCACAGAAACAAAAAATGTTTATGGTACATCATATTCCCTTTTTTAATTCATGGGATATTATCGAGAAGGTGATGCAGTATTTAGCGAAATAATTGTCAATTTCACTGTGAAATGTCAACTTCTAAAGTAGTGCCTAGAGTTGTGGTATAATTTGAAAAACATTCGTCGATTTTTCCCAAATAAAATGTAAAGTCACTAAATGAAAATCAATCAATGAACGTCTATAGCATACACTAACAACCCAATAAATGCAACTGCCTTATATGAAAAGCAATAGCATCTTGATTTTAGTGATGATCCTTGTTATAAGCAACATCACAAATTGCTTGGTTAATAATGAGCGTTTATTGCTTTCGACCCTGCATTGATTAGGAAATTAGATTAAATGGACGATTTAAACGCGAAGTGGTGTTGTATACTCCAGTACACAGATTTCAATACACTGATTTCAAACGATCTTCACAAACACACAATTTCTGTGTTTTAGAGATGATAAATTTTATTAGCACAAAATAATTATCAGTACTAGTTGAAATCAATATTCGAGGGACAAATAGGCACGTTTCGATGGGTGAAAGCTCATTAAGCTATTCAATTCATTTCAAAACATGTGTGTATATTATACATTTTCATAATTACTAATCCTCTTAGAGAGTTATCGTGTTGTCATTGTACGTAATTATTAATAAGAAAAAGTGAATCTGGAAACTAGTAAAATAAATCTAATAAAGTAATCTCGTTCTGAACCTCAAGTACACGACTTTTACCTTAACTAATCTATATTATACAATTACGAAATGTGTTAAGGTATTTTATTAAAGCGTATAGAAACTTTATTCTATAAGAAAATTAAGTTTAAAGTTTTAATAAAGAAATTTAATCTATGTGCACTTAACTTCAATCATGCAGAACTTAGACTATCCGGAACGATGACAATATATACCAAGCGATAGAAAAATTTGATGCAAGTAATTTGAGGATCAATTCCCAATAAGAAAACTGTGATTAAAGTTCACAACTACATAGGTAGAATTGTACTTAATAATACAGGTGTTGAACTTTCAACTCATTATCAGACTCCTTACATTTGAACATAAAATTAGCATTTTTACGTAAATTATAAACGGTTCAATAAATTTAAATTTTTGTTCTGTGATTTGATGTGTAGTCTGGGTAGATTATAAGGAGTAAAAAGTTCATGTCATCTGGTTGTCAGAATTACTTGGATGGTATAATGATTAATACTAATACTATGTTTAATTAGCAGTACCCGGATATATGAAACATTTGCCATTTCCTGCCATTGTCTCTAAAATTTTTGTAACCTAAAGTTGTTGTTTCACTTTTGTAGAAAGGAGAAAAATAGCGTACTTTCCAGTTGAAATTTCATT
>JAGDQP010030936.1:12096-22252 GCA_022664845.1 Lepisma saccharinum | reverse complement strand
TCACATAGTCAACTGGGTTACATGGACAGTGTTCTCGAATGTGTATTACTCTCCTTCTTCTACACAGAATAATAGGAAATTTATTAAAATTTTATTTTTATTAGCAGTCCATTAACTTAAAAGTTTAATGAATCTGTTTCATTAACTTTGTTACTGTAATTATGATCCAAAAATGTGAGGGAAAAGCAGCCCTGATCTGAATTTAATACCATTCTAACATTTATGCGGTATGATTGCAAGGGCTTTAGGATTACCAGCCGACTGTTTCGAATGTCTTTCTTGCCAATTTCAAACGAAGGACGCTACCATTGATTCAGCAGCGTGTCACACCGAGGTTCCGTGGCTCAGTAGTATGCCGATCCAGGTGGTCGTGCTCGCTAGTGCGGTAGTTTGGCGACCAAAGGATCGTGGGATAGATTCCCACCTCGGGCATGGATGTGATTTTAACTGTGCTGACAGTAGGTAGTGATGCAAGTATAATAGACGTATAATACAAGTAAAACAAGTTGAACAAGTAATAACAGCCCGCTTAGGGCAAAACACATTTTAAAAACAAGTAGTAGGACGTTGGATTAGCATTCGGGAGGTTGTGGGTTCAATCCCAGCGGCCGCCAATCCTGACCGAAATTTTTTTCAGGTCTTTTCTTCGTCAAACTAAGCAAATGCCGGAATAGTACTTTCAACTTATGCCCTGGTCAACACCTTTTCTCCTATGTTCCGGCCTGCCCCTGAAATGCGAGAAGGACATAAATAAATTCGAATTTAAATTCGAACAAGCGCACTGTTTCTTCCAGACATACTGTCGGGGGGTTTGGCCCCCGGAAGTTTTCAACCGCACTCCCGAAAGAATTAGTGTTATTAACACTTATATTGCTCAAACGTATACTGAAATACGCATATAAAAGTACATTCTATAAATATTGTTCATGTTATTTTGAGGTTAACTAAGGAAGTAACATTCTTAATGTTCTGAAGTAACATTAGTATTGTTTTATATTTTAGCACCTAGGAGTAATACGCATTATTTAAATTTTCGTGAGACCCCACGGCTTGATTTTGCACCCCCGAAAGAAAATTCCTGAAAGAAACACTGAACAAGCGAGTCACCTACCACTACAGCATCACTAGTTTACATAAAATTAATGCAACCAAAATGTCATTAAGGTAATTAAAACTCTACCCGTGAATTTACTAAAATTTGTACTTACGTTAGTTTCTTTCTCGTGAATGGTTGTAGCTAAGTTGATAGGACATTGGCTTAAGAATCTGAAGATCCTGGGGAAAATCTTAGCGGAAAAAGTTCCTAGGGAACTTTCGCATTCACACCTGGCAAATGCCGATCTTTTAACTTTAAAATAGACCCTAGCTGATTTAGTTCCCACTTTCTCTCTTCTACCCTATATTAGTCTCAACTAAATAGTACAAATAAATTCAAACCCTGAGCGATGGTTCAAAGTCTCAAGTGAAAGCAAAGAATTTATTTGTTGAATTAGTACAGAAAATCATGTGGTAGAATTCTATTACGGGTTCACCAGATGGTAAAAGAAGAGGAAATAGAGTGATGAGTGTTGAACCTTCGCAGTGACCCAAGTGACGAACTACCTTCAAGTCCCACTGACTTCAATAGCCTACTTCAGTGAAAACTTTAGAAAGGGTAAAAATCTCTTTGAATCACATTAAAATAATATACTTTTTTTTTTCAGAAATGAAAATAATGATAGTAAGACACAACAATTCTGTTAAGATATGAATAAACCGTAACATATTAGACAATGTTGTGTACGTAATTACTGTGTTAATGGTTTTTATAGTAATATCTTGCTGATCATTATGTGCTGAACTTTTAAATGTTCAAAATAAAGTATAAAACATAATTTTGGGCTTGTTTCCCTTTTGCTTAAGGGAGGTCAGCACCAGCACTTATACAATATTTGAAACAATCTGAAGCAATAAATACGTTTATTAAAACGTATTTTAATTTTCTAAATTTAGTTAAATGAAAGTTTTAAGCAGGTGCGTACAATGAGCATATCGTCTTATTGTACAAAGCATATTTTTATTTCTCAAACAATCACTGACAAACATATTTTGCAAATCTTCTTACTTCTAAAGAAGGTTTGTTTTCGCAGTTATTGTCCCGGTAAATATAACATTCCGGAGTTGTTTAAGTTCCACACCATTTTTGAACGGGCAAGAGGAAAAAGGGTTTAAGAACAATTCGTATTTTCGAGCCGATGTTCTCAGCTCTTTACTTCTTCTATGCCATAAATAAAATTAAGAACTAAACAAATTGAAGTATTTCAGCAGACGATGGAGCCTTTTATACCGTAAAAGGTCGCCTCCAACTACGTTACAGCTACATACAAGAACAACTGAACACTTATTATAGATAAGTCTTTCGCTGTATTCTTCAAGTGAATGCAGCGAAGGGCATTGCTGTTATCTATACAGTATAGCTAGTGCAGAATACGTTTGTTCCAGCATGTTGAGTACTTATATAACTACGTTCCACACAAAACGGAAGCAAAACACTTAGGCGTTACGCTAGACAGAGGAATAACACAACTAATCATCATGCGTAGCGAAAACTTTCAGCTCAAAACGTATAATGGTAATGGAATGCTCGACCATCTATGCAGAGACTCACGTACGTACATATTCTGAAAACGATCATCATTTCGACGCTAATGTACGCTTCTTCTGCTTAGCATCATGCTGCTTGAAGCCACATTGCACGTCTAGTAAGCGTACAGACGAAAGCAGGCCGCATAATCACTAGTCACGATAGACAGACGAGAAACATACAAATATTGGAAGACTTAGACCTTAGTAGTATCATTAACTAAGATGCAGTAGTTTAAACAAGCTATTGATTGATGCAAATCAAAGAGACTTTCTGTAAGGCTTGGGTTAGTAATAGCCTTCCCTATATGAACAATAATCTTTACATAAACTAATAATAACAACATTTCCGCCCAATATTTATACAACTTTTAGCTCATTTTCGCTCAAAACATCTGAAGTTCTTACTTAACAAAGAACCGTATTCCCTCCAATTGTAATATGTTTAAGAAGCAAGTCGATGAAGTACACAGAGATTGTCATACGTCATTATTTGTTGAGATTTGACGGTGTTTCTAATGTTGCTTTAATAACTTTGAGCGTCTGTAGCTCCGAAACTACGTGTTTTTTTGTTTTGTTTTTTTAATTTTCTTCACGGGAACTTTTTCCTAGCTTCGATCCTAGGAATTCACCCCAAAATTAATGAGCATCACTTCTGACACACCCTGTATACAAGATGGTAACGACAGTTTCGATCATTCGATGCTGGGAAAGCGTTCAAAGAGAAAGACAAGTGGAACACGCGTTGGTCAATTGTTTTCTTCTTTAACGTGAAGAACTAAAGTTTTCGTGCACGTTCAGAAGTAGGTCCACTGGAGGTGAGATTTCACGACGGGATAGCGTATACCAGCAGTTAAAAATTGAACATAATATATCGATATCTGAGAGCCTACTTTCTACCATTAAACTACTTTTGCCATTTCGAACCGTTATAGTATTTTCTTTTTTCTATTCATAGACAAGGGTATTATTTTTAACCCTCTTTATGAGATTTCTAAACAAAAAAATATTTAATCAATTTTCCTTAAAGTTTTCCTTGACTTCTCGAGATACTAATTTCCCTGAATTTTTAGATTAAGTGCTACATTTTAAGAACTTGATTTGCATTCCGTGTACCTGTACGTAAAGACGTTCTTGTTACAAAGAAAATACGAAAATGATCAACTTTGCCCACATAATCTTCAGTATTCTATTTACATTTGTTATACATTTATTAAGTCATAATTCCAAAGCTCTTTAATTAAACAGTTCTACAGAGCAAACAAGATACATTGCACCTTTCTTGCAACGAATTTAACTTTGAGCTATATTGCGAGTAGTCAAGTGACAGTACTTCTTTCAAGGTAGATGATAAAAGGCAAAACGATTTGTTCACGACAGTAGAAAGCATTGTTTCTTCTTTCTCAGATTATGAGGTTGACGATATGGGTAAAGGTTGATGACTTCCACACTCTAAATAGGGATTCACTATATTTTCCAAACTTTTGTGTGCTAAAGCTCAGCCATTATAAAGCAGGAATTCACTTAGAAAGAATTGTGCTTGGCAGCAGGGAACCTAGACCTTAACCGAGCTAAAAAAAACTGACTGTGTCACTGTCTGGACAAAATAAAAGCTTACAGCTTTAACAGCAGTTCAGGTTTTTATACTGAATTGTGAATTAGCATTAATTTGAGCGTTGAAAAACGAAGCTGAAAAGGTTTGCTCTTAAATCAAGATATCGTCCCGGTATTTGTCTGATGAAACTGAGAAAATTTCGGGGAGACGTCAATCGATCTTGAGATTTGATCTAAAGACCTCACTGTTACAAGATGAACAACTACTTGGACGTGTTTCCACCCAACTATGCGGCTTGGAGAGGGAATCTGGAATGCTCAGTTTTATTCACAC
This sequence comes from Lepisma saccharinum, assembly GCA_022664845.1. NCBI lineage: Eukaryota > Metazoa > Arthropoda > Insecta > Zygentoma > Lepismatidae > Lepisma > Lepisma saccharinum. Next base: position 17,742 of record JAGDQP010030936.1, on the reverse strand, counting down.
ACATACGAAAATCATACCTCTTTTGTTGGAATTAATCTATCTTCGTGTGTGGATATAATTTGAAAGGAAAGAAAAAAGAAGATATGTGCCAAAAAGTATCAATAATGACTTGTTCATGTGACACTTCATATAGTAGACAATTCATACTATTTTATCCCTTGGAGTAGGATTAGAGAGAAAATGTAATCCCTATGCAAACTGAACGCAATTACTAAGGAACTCCAGCTTTATGTGGAAAGTTTTGCATAGAGATTGTTAATAATAATAATAATAATAAAATTTTAATAATAATAAAGACAATATATTACCGAATTCCCTGAAGAGATGAACTGAAGATTCGACTTGACATTAGCAGTATCCCTGGTAATCATGCATCAATTATAATTATGAGGCATTAACAATCTGTAAGTTAATTGTTGGTTTTCTTATATATAAAAATTAAAGTTTTATTTGTTACTCATGCAAATCAACACGAGTGCATTGATTTATATGAAATTATATAAACATGTGCATTAGGTACTGGGTGAGGTCACAAAGGTATTCCGCAATTATCAGGGTTGCCTACCAATTTAAAAAATTAAATATTTCAACTTGCTTCAACACCAAACTTGACATGAACATTATTCGACAGTCTAGAAGAAAATACTACGAGCGAGTCGGGGTCGGACTATGATATTGTCGAAAAATATTGTATTTACCATAGTGGTTATAGTACAGGAACGAAACTGTACTATTCCGATTATAATTTATAGAATTTTTATCATGGAAGCAAAAAAAAAAAAATCCTATTATTACAAAAATGCACTGAAGCTTTCGGAAATCTTATACAGTTTGCCATAAACCGGATTCCACATAAGAAGATAAAGTTCTAGCACAGATATATCCCTAGTGGCCACCAAACGTCCCGAAAATCTAAGATTGTACCTTTTCTTCCTCTATTCTGGAGTCCCGGGGAAAAGATTTCGGGACGCATTTTTTGTCCCAGTTTCTTCAGATCGGCTTTGTGCAATACCTTGACAACCTTTAGTTTCAGGACATGATTTTTTTTGCTAAACACTTCATTGTTGCCAATTCAGAGTTATTATTTTCATCTGATTTTCTCGTACTTTTCTCACGTAGATAATACTAATAGTATTCATGAAAAAGAATAAAGCCACTGAAAAGGAACACAATGATATTAAATATTGACAAAATGTAAGTGAGAAAAATAATTTGAGGTTGTAACATTTAGCTCATAAGTAACCTTGATCCTCACAATCACATTCTTGAACCAACTTAACACGAGTTTCGAGAGATAATTACTTTTTTATTAACTATACCTGAATCAATCAATATCACAAATTGAATATTAATAATAATTGATTTTCGTGTTATTTTCAGTTATATTTCTTGTTGATGCTTTTGTGCACGACAGATGTTGATAGTATTGCTACACGATCCTGGTAGTTCAATTCCGTACATACGGAACAGATTTAATTACTTTTGAGCAATTGCAAGGGTATTAATGTTTTAAATATTCTCCTAATAATTTCTTACGCTTGCAGAATCTTTTATTACATTACTCAAAGTATTTTGAGAGATTGTTGTGGGTAACTTGTCAAGATAATTATAACTGATTTAGTATGTTCCAATAATTTAGTTTCAGCAAAGGGAATCTTTCTGAGAGCATGTGTTTTGAGACGAGTGTCCCGGAGTTTGATTCTTTGAATTTAGTCACCCTATCCTATCCAATATAGAGTATATAAAGTAAGCACTGATTTTAAAGGATTGAAAGAGAAATCGAGCGATAATTAACGAGAAATCTAAGTACATGTAATTTTTGTAAAATTTTAAGCAATTTCCATTTCTTTGAAAAAGGTTTTTTTTTATCTACGGTACCAAATTGTATAGTTTTCTAGATATCCTACGTCAGGCTGTTCATCATTAACTGTATAAAAGGCAGATAAATTTAATGAGTTGCTCTAGCCTTTTTTCTACGGTACCATCTCATATTCGTCCCATGTGACTTAGTGCCAGCATGAAAGATCTCTCAGATCCCTGGTTTCGACATTCAATCCCAAGACTTCTTCATACGAGTTTAGATACGTCGATCAGCCACTATACATTTACTATTTTAAAAAAATAAGGACATTCTTTCGATATTCCCCCGGACGAGAAATCGCCATGTTTAGTACATTATTTCGAATCTGACTTCGAAGGACTAGACACGTTAAGCCCAGTTCAAGATAACAAACTAAATTAAGCTAACATAATCTAACCTAACCTGACTGAACTATCAGTGTTTTGAACGATACGGGGGAGTATCTAAAGTTTAGCCGAAAACAAAGTCATCCAATGAAATATATTGGATTATCCCATAACTAATGTCTTTGTTAGCATTATCGTGAAAACGACGCCGTGCAATGGGTGAATGACGAATTACAACAAGTTCCCATCCTCCTTATCCACCGAACCTTGCGCCTGTAGATTTCAGTCTGTTCCGCAATATCGGAAACAATCTTGAGAAAAAACACCGCTAAAAATGGGGGACATGTGGAGAACAGTGACCATTTTTTTCTTGTTCAAACTATCTTCAAGCCAGACCCCCTGTGGGGGTGTCATCTCTAAATTCTCTAGCGCACCCCCCCCCCCAATTATTCTTTACTGTCAACAATAGACTGAAACCATGCAAAACTTTAAAACCCTTGGGGGCTGTTACTTTAAAAGCAATAGTTTAGAATGAAACATTTAAAGTCTTTCTGAAATGACAAGGGAGCAATGCCCCCATAAATCCGCTCCTCGAGGATACCGGTGTCACATTCCATGATAAAACTAAGCAATATGATAAATTTTTACATAAAAAATTAACTTGTCGATAAAATATGAAAAATATCCCAGGTCTATTTCACCTGCAAGCCCTCCTCACGGAAATTCTAGATCCGTCACTGTTTCAGGCACGTAAAAACGACATTACACGAGATGTCCCGATATTAGTAAATATTAATTCACATGTTGAAAATATTTTTATAAGTGTACGAAGATGACATTTGCGTTTATATATTACTCCTTTCATAAACCAAATACCGATTTAAATATCAAGCAATATTTGCAGATTTGAGTATTAATTTACTTTAAAATATTTTTTAAAAAATCAAAATAATACAGAGAATAAAAAAAATATGACCTGCCAGTTTAACGAGGCACATAGTTCTATGAAGATTAATTTTATTTGATTAAAAGTATAGTCTTTAACAATCTTTAAATTAAATGTTTTATTGTTGTGTTTAATTATTACTATAAAATATGAAGCATAATATTTAAAACTTATCACATACATGAAAGTATAGAATGGAACGAATTGAATTGTAGGTAAACTTAAAAATAATTTAAAATAAGGAGGGAAAACGTATGGTATTACTGCCAGAATATTGGGTAGGAAGAGAAGTATTTTTTTCATACATTCCATACAATAAATATAGACAATATAACAAAGGAGGCTTAGTGACATTGTTGCGAGACTACAACGCCCACATATAGGAACTAGGAAATAGCAAGACTAATATACTGGGAGGAGTAATTAAAGATTGGATAGAAGATAACGATTTAGTGATTTTAGACAATAAACATCCGACATTTTGTTCCTAATAATGGTAGAAATCCAAGTGCAATAGATTTAGCAGAATGTTCTCCAGAATTGACGTTGTGGGATAACTGATGTACAACTTCACATGTGTACACAAGTGATCACTATCCCTGATTATTGTCTCCTGCTGTATCAACGTTAAGGGAAATCCCGACAGTATAGCCGCTAACCTTTGGGAAAATTGTATACAAACAGTACATACAGATTGGATGTCATTTAGTGGTATGCTTGCTAATGAATTAGAACTTGAAAAAAGAGACATGTATCTCATCCAGATGAATATAGTAGTCTCTTGCAAAATATTTATACTGGCATGAATACTGCTACGACCACTTTACCTCTAAATCGTAATACTCTAAATTCTATTAGTGGACAACTAAATTCCAAGAAAAAAGATAGGTTTACAATTAAATACACCTATACAACAAAACTTTAGGACATAAGAAAACGGTCGCCACTAATCAAGGAATTGCATACATTGATAAGTGTTATATGGAGAAAGGAGGAGCTTCCAAAGGAATGGAAAATAGTTCCTGTTTATAAAAAAAGTCAATCGGAATCATAATTATCGCGGAATCACATTATTCTCAACACGTTACAAAGTACTGAGTAACCCACTTAAGCGTATACGTAGATAAAATAATTGGAGGTCACCAATGTGGATTTAGAAGAAATAGATCCACGTTGGACCAGATTTTTGCTTTGAGACAAATCTTAGAGAAGAAACAGGAATAGAATGGGACTGTTCACTAGTTATTCATTGATTTTAAGAGAGCATATGACTCTATCAAAAGGGAAAACTATGCAATATCCTGGTAAACTTCACATCAAAAAAATTGCGACAGCGGACGACGTGCAGCTAGGCAACATAAATGACACTTCTTATCCCATAATCGTGTCTGGTAAACAGACCACCTCTTTCTCCTTCCTTCGTCACAATCATACTAAAATCAGCAAACGTCATGAGCACGTATTTTTCGGGTGTTTTTTTCTTTTAAATAGACATGTATTAGTATCGATAAAATTAAAGAATAAAAGAGAGAGGAAACAATATACGTAAGTTGACGGAGGGAGAAATTTAAACACACACAATGAGAAATTGTAACCGATGGATGCCATTAGGCAAAGGCAGAGAAATGAGAGAGAGAGAGGGAGAGAAAGAGAGAGAAGAGGAGAAAAGAAGAAGAAGAAGAACAGGGAGTGCAGATAAAAATATGGAATTTAAATGTAGTAAAAAACAATCTAACATTATAAAGTGCAGTGCTCACAAATCTAACAGCAAGATAGAAGTGACTTTTGGATTTTTTTTTTTCAGGATATTCGAATATATAAAGGGCGCTTGAAAATTCATTTAGTCACTTTCAATATTGCGATCAAAGTTGATGGTCAGATTAAATACTCATGATTTCCAGTGGAGACACATTTAGGGCAATGTCAAAAGTGTAACACACATGCCTTGTTTGTGTGTGGTTCGGCTGCAAATTCTGGGGGGCTCTTTGAACGTACTGGTTCGGAGTACATTGTAATCATGGATTCCGCCAGGATTTTCAGATTGGGGTGTGTAAAGTCAAAATAGGGAGGGTGTAGGTAGCTTTGCAATGTTTCTGTCAACTTTTGACCGTGAAAATAAAGTTAAAGTTGGTTATACTCTCGCAGATTTGGAGCTGATTCCCCCCAGGGGACGGGATCTGGCGGAATCACTGATTGTAACAAAACCAGTATATACCGTGGGTCATACCTTCCATTCCAGACTACTAATGCAAATTGAACATACAAAGAAAATGAATGCATGATATTTTTTCTGCTTAATTTCTATCAGAAAGAGCCAAGGTTACATATGCAATCTGTATGAAAATGAAAAGTTACAAATGTTCAAAAGCAATATTCGCATGTTAAGATAAAATATAAAATCAATTTTATGGGCGGTAGCAGCAGTTCGCATCTTCCTGTAGGTACAGCAGACATTACATGTTGCATATTTCAAACGTGAAAAAAGGAACACATTGAATATTATGTAGATAAAT
>JAGDQP010030936.1:0-12086 GCA_022664845.1 Lepisma saccharinum | reverse complement strand
CTATTGCGAATATAAAGATTTAATAATTACACCTCTAATGAACTATTGTGTATAACAATTCGCACAGATGGAGTGAACACGGCAGAGCTGAAACGGGTCACCGGCTGTCGGGGGGTGCAAGTCAGATTTTGGACTGTGGTATCAGGTGTAAGATTCGAACACATTCTGACGCGGTGATTCGATGTAGATCTAATAACCCGGAAGATGAACCAGAGATTTTAATTATTTCATTGCGTTTGAACAGTGTTTATTTCAGGGGTGACCAGGATCGGAGATGTTACCCCGAGAACACGAAAAATACGACGTCAAAATTCCCAGTTAAATTGATTTTCCAGACCGGGCCAATCGGGTTACCGGGTCACTCATGTTTGGGGCAGTCCCTATCACCGGGTCATCGAAAGTAGCCCGGATTTGGCTGTGGAATACGCACAAACAGAGAGAGTGTGTGTAAATTAAGAGAAGAAATAAACATGAATAGATAGATGGAGAAGTAAAAGAAGAGAAAGAAGCAGCGAAGACACGATAACAGTACATCAATACACAAAGAAAGAGAGGAAGAGAGAAATACCAATGAAAAACATGAAAAGTATATTATCATTATGCTAAACGACACACATACTGTTTATTCTTATTCTGACCAGTGACGCTTCGTAAGTTCTCTACAACGTGGAGATGAATCTCTGTTTGAATACTTCAGTGTATTCGAAAAAGAAACTTGCTGTTGGGGAATCGAATCCAGGTTTTCAAATTAGATAGCGATACTCCACAGGCGACTTTATCCAAAACGTGCTTAACAAATGCTATAGTGTTTGTTTCTACGAATAATAACATGAAAATTGATACTTCTGATCAATGACGTGTTTTTACCTTTCCTGGTAACCCCCTGAGACTGGATTTGGACTTTTCCAACCAACGTTCGTAAATCGTCTCTCTATATATACTGACTCAAGTATTTGATTCCACAGTCTGAAGGATTTCCCGTTTTGTATGAGAAGTAATGATTAGATTCTTCACGACAACTTTGTAAAAAATGTATTGAACAGGATTAAAATCTATGTTGGTTTGCTTTAGAACTTGAATTTCCGGCACTTTTCCTCTACTCCATTTTGCCAATAAAGATAGAACCCATGAAATATTAAGTTCATTTTTGGAAATAGCCAACTTCGTTCTGTAAGTTCTTTAAACCAAAATGCACGCAAACATTTCTTTATTCAATCACTTATAGAGAAATTAGTACCCACCCACTAATATCCGAAATAACAAAAGTTCAGGAAAAATGAAATAAACAATAACAGCTGATGTAGTTTATATGCGCCGTCGAAGTTCAAAGTCACGCTTATAGGAATAAGTATTATTATTATTGCAGTGAAACGTCCGATAACTGACAGTTTTATATTCCCTGTAGAACAGCATTGAATATTATGGAAGTAAACTCTGCTTTGTTTTTCACTTAAAATATATTTCCAAGAGCAAAAGTCAAAAGTTCTATGATACGAATATTTACGTGTTTTTAAACTACTTCGTTTCTCATCTTATGCATGTGTTTAAAATGACTCACTTGCAAGAAGGATATTCCATAATTGTTACTTTTTAATTCCTAATATTTCGGAAGTATTCCTAGCTAATTAGAAATATGTCGGAACTTGTTTCGGGATTAGAATGCTTGGTATCATGAAAAAATACAGGGAATATTTCTAATATACTCCCATAGAATAAAAGTAACCTTGAACATTAGAGAAAGGTGAACGTTACACTGCAAAATCTTGTATTTTAACGTTACAAGGATAAAAAGTATAGTAGTAGCAGAAAGTTAAAATGTAATTGGAAAGTTAACAATAATCCTGAAATTTTCCGAAGGCGGACATTGACTTAACATGTATACTCTATGTATTGAAAATATTCAGGCATGAATAATGCTGGTATATAGTGAGAATATACCTCCCTTTCTATTGTGTAGAGCCTATATTTATTGCGTACTCTCTGGGAATATTTATTCAGTTACTTAACTTTTATTTAATGGCCAAACATGTGCTGTGTGGTCGAAAGTCCCTTGCATATTTAAGTGACAATTTCCCTCGGGGTAAAGAAACCCAAAAAAGTATTTCGGGAACATAATATTTAGTGTCTTTTTTGATTGTTTTTGTTTTGTGAACTTAGCTTCTATTTATGGGTCAGACACTCATCTATGCCTAAGCCATGATATGTTCAAGGGTCTGGAAGAGACAGGTTCAAGGTATAGGTATCCATCTAAGAGCTAAATTTAAAAAGAACTAAATCCTTGTTCCCGTAATACTTTTTTTCGTGACTATATCATCTTCTTGGACATTGAACGTAGCAGTCAGAACCTATATTGAAATATTCACTGTTTCGAAAATCCCGTGCTGTAGTTATAATATTAGGAGGAGAAAACATTTACTTCACAATACACACACACGACATTTTTATTCCTCACTTTCAACTTCCTCGGGCAGTTACATGAAATATTTACAGAACTACTTTGTAAATAGACGTCAATTTTTTGTGTTAATTTTAATTATGCAAATGTTTGAATCAATCGTAATAATAGTTGTTGTGAATAAAAGACAGTGGCGATCACAGTTGTGAGCTTCGGCTCTGCTCTCCCAACATGTCTGGTCAGTGTTGAAGCAGTAAACCAACTCCTATCCGGAGGAGACCTCATCCTCATCGATATAATATCTTAATACAATCATATTCAGAAAAAGGGGAAAACCACAAGTAAGCGAAATGAGTGCGTAAGCAAACAAGCAATAAGAATAAGGTGATTTGTTGGATCGTTGGATAACAACAGATTGATGGCATGGTTATTTGCTTGATTAGCTATGTGCACTTTCCAAACTGAGAATCATAGTTTCGCTTTCCACCCACGCCATCGTTTCTCAACCTTTTTCATCCTGCAACTAAAAACATGACATTTCAAAACATGACCGTTGATATGCTGTATTTGATAGTAAATATCCTAATTACATTATTCAAAACTATTTAACAAAATTACATTATTTTAGTAGACCCTAATTATAAAAACAATAAGCAAAATAAGATATCGTCTTATTTATTTATTTTTTAACCTACAAACCCCAGCTAAATTAATTTTTTACCTTCTTTTGCGACCCCCTTATACACAACTCATGACCCCTCTGGGGGTATCGACCTCCACGTGGAGAAACCCTGACCTAGGCCAATATAATTTTCTTTCAAAATCGTAAAATATTTTATTCACTTGATTAGATGCATTTGGGGGAATAATATACACCAACCTCATTTGTAAAACTCCAACTTACCTTAGAAAGTAGACGGAATGCAACTCGTATTTTGGAACTGTTATTATACTACTCAGAAGTTGATTCTTTGTGCATGCAATGTAGCCTGATATAAGTTCACTTAAAGAAATGCAATTCTAAAATAGTATAATTTACCAAAATCAAGAAATCAGATATTCATTAGGTGAAAAAGTTGAGAATGTGGATTTAGATCAAGCAAGAACAAGAAAGCTCCGATAATTTGGTCCTGTCCACCTGGTATGTTCTGTCTGTTAGCTACCTTAAAATATTGGATATCTTAATTTTGATTTATCCATCTCTAATAGAGGCTAGTGCCTAAACGAAAACAAGTACAGAGAAACTGACTTCAAATTTGGGTTAAGTGATCACGATTTTCCAGTCGTTTCTAATTTGGAGTTTAAAATTGGTAGACGCTTTTCATTTGGTTAATCTTCTGCATTTTAAGAATTAATGCAAGTGATTAAATTACAGTAAAGCGGATATAGAGTCACTGACCTCAAGTTTGACGTCAGCGAATATGACCTCGATAAAATTGCACCTTTCTAAACATTTTGGTATTACTATTAAAACTGTCGATATAATTATTAGAGTAAACCTTGAAGTGGTTAACCCTTATTTAATGAATGATAATCGTTGTCAGGTTTCTTTACATTTGACAGGAACCAAACTATTACGTCCATGCAATACGAACATAGATGACGGAGCTTTGTGAGAAAAGAAGAGTATTCGTATTTGAACTCGCGTCGCGAGTTTTATGGACGAAAAGGGGAAAAAAATAAAGCGATGCAGCGCGCACGGCCACAAGGCAGATAGATAGGCTTTAAGGTCAACTCTTACTGAAATAAAACCAAAGTAAAAGGTATATAATACTGATTTTTGTTTCAGTTACAGTGTTTCGTGCATTTATGAGTTAATCTTCTATTGACTACTATTTTGTTAGATTCTATAGATATGAAAACCATGTTATATATTTTGGTAAAAGTTTAAGAAACATTATTTAACGTCCCAAGTGGGAATAAACAAAACTTCATCGTTAATTATTAGACATAGCAACATCGCTGTATTGTAATTTATTTATGAACAACAAAAACAAGAGAAAACTTTTATTCACATATTTTTCGCTACATCACGACTAGATATACAAACATTATTTTATTCACAAAGATTAGTACTCGAAAACTGCACTAATACACTCATTGAATTAAAACCCGTGCAGTGGTCACTCATGTTGTTGCAAGGTTGCCACATAGTTTCATTTCTGAGCTTAAACTTTCTAAGAGCTGCTGAAAAGTGCGCTGACATTGGCTGAGTGTAAAATAACCAATAATAAGACTTCGGTCATGAGGGCTACGCGAGTAGGCAAGTTCTATACTAGCTAACATTATTGCACGTTCATGTATTTTTTCTTTTCTTATTCCACAGAAGTTGAAAATGTGGAGATAATTTTGATGCTAAGCGACTTCAGTCAGTAAGTTAGCCCGTTCGGAAATTTACAAAAAGCTACACTTTCGCGCAATATAGACATATGATGCGGAATCAAATTCAATCCTGAGGCACGTGCTGAAGTAGGAAACCTTATGGTTGTAGGTTCGAATCGCCTGCAAGTGACGACTTTTGATACTTAAATTTAAACTGTCAAATGTTTTAATTTGTGTTACGTTCAACTTGTCATATTGCACGAAGTGTATTATAACTTTTAATTGCAGTTTTAAATTCTCCATTTGCTAATGACATTTTTTTGGTGATGTTAGCTTCGTTCAGGCTGGTTTACGTTAAAATACAAGACAATAAATTATCGTAACTCAATGTGACAATACTTCCCCTAAACTGCATTTGTTCTTAAAACTGCCATAATATATTCATTTCATAATTCGACATGACAAAATGGACATGCATACACATGTGTTTACTTACTACAAAATACATACAGACAAAATATATCACATATACTGAATGTTACATTTTCCTCGCATTTGAACTTCATAATTCATGGGTGCTGTCTTTCGTTGGCAAGGTGGAGTAGGGGAAACGAATTGAACACTCCCGTACGAAAGGAAACCAACATTGGTTCAAATCTTGTAGAAGTTCAAGTTTTTTTTCAAAGCGATCTTGAACAATCTAACTATCACTTCTCATGCAAAACGGAGAATATTTCCAACTGTGGAATGAAGTACCTGAGTCATTATAGAAAGGAAGACGATTTACGAATGTTGGTTGCAAAAGTCCAAAATAAGTCTCAGGGGTCTACCAGGACAGTTAAGAACACGACATTGATCAACAGTATCCATTTTCATGTTATTATTCGTAGAAACAAACACTATAACATTTGTTAAGCACGTTTTCGATAGAGGGAAGTGTGGAGTATCGCTATCGTGTTGAACTTCTAATTTGAAAACCTGGGTTCGATTTCTTACCAGCCAGTTTCTTTTTCGCATACACTGAAGTATTCAAAGAAAGATTCATATCCGGTTTGTGGAGAACTTACGAAGTATCACTGGTCAGAATCCGAGTAAACAGTGTGTATGCTACTTTGCATAAGGAAAATATACTTTTCATATTTTTCATTGATCATTCGCTCTTCCTCTCTTTCTTGGTGTATTGTTATCGTGTCTTCGCTGCGTCTTTCTCTTCTTCTTCTCTCTATCTACTTATCTTTATTTTTTCTCTTACTTTTCACAAACATTCTCTCTTTAGGTGCGGGTTCCAGAGCCAATTTGGGACCACTTTCGATGACACGCTGATAGGGACTGACCCAAACAGAAGTGATAAGGTTTGGAAAATCTATTTAACTGCAAATTTTGACGTCGTATTTTTCGTGTTTTCGGGGTAACATCTCCGGCCCTGGTTACACCTGAAACAAACACTATTCAAACGTAATGAAATAATTGCAATCTTTTCTCCATCTTGCGGGTTATTAGATCTACATCAAATCACCGCGTCCGAATGCATTCGAATTTTAGACCCTGCGGCACAGTACAAAACTTGACCAGCATCCCCCGACAGCCAGTGACCCGTTTCAATTCTGCCGTGTTCATTCCATCTGTGCGAATTGTTATACACACTAGTTCATTGCTGTTGTAATTATTAGGTTATATTCGCAATAGGTGGAATATATAGTGGCATGTCCAGAACTGATAAATTTTAAGACATGAGTAGCAAATTCCCCCTTTTTTCGCTATTTCAAGAGAATAATTCTTTTTATATTAGTTTGGCACAAAATTCGTCTCCATGCTCTAATTTATCAACATATTAGTACATGTGTTTCTTCTTTTCACGTTTGCAATGACGAACATGTAAAGTTTACTATGACTATAAGGAACGGGCTAGTTTTGGATTTAAACATTTGCAAGTTTTCATTTTCATAGAGTTTGGATTTATAATCTTGGCTCTTTCTCATAGAAATTAAGCAGAAAAATTATCATTCATTCATTTTCTTTTCGTGCTCTCTTTGCATTCGTAGTCTGGGATAGAAGGTACAGCCTATGATATCGACTGGGTTTGTTACAAACAGTGATTCCGCCAGACCCCGGTCCCTGTGGGGGTGTCAACCCCAGATTCTGGTGACTACCCCGAACTTTAACATTTTGCGGAAAAAAGTTGATCGAAACCGTGCAAAACTCTAGTCCACCCTCCCAATTTTGACTTTAGACGCCCCAATCTGAAAATCCTGGCAGAATCCCTGATTACAAAGTATTCCGAACCAGTATATTTAATAAGCTTCACCGTATTTGCAACCAAACAACGCGCAAAAAAGTCATGTGTGTTATGCTTTCGATATTATCCTAGATGTGTCTCAAAACTCTGGAGTTTCAATGAAAATCTGGCCAATAAGTTTGGTTTCCATTTTGAAAGCGACTTAATGAATTTTTGAAGCACCCTTTATATGTTCGAAGAGCTCTGAACAAATATGAAGTCCAAAAGTCAGTTCTATGTTGCTGTTACATTTGTGGGAAGTGAGGTCTATAGTGTGGGAACTGAACTTAATATTTTACTACGTTTAAATTTCATATTTTTATTTTTACTTCCTCTTGTTCTTTTTCTTCTCTCTCTCTTTCTCTCTCTCTCTCATATCTCTGCTTCTGTCTAACATACATTCATCGATTTCAATGTATCATTGTGTGTTTGAATTTCTCCCTGCATCAACTTATGTATATTGATTCGCCTCGCTTTTATTCTTTCATTTTATCGATACTAATACATGTCTATTTTGAAAAACAAAACGTGATCATGATGTTTCTTGATTTTAGTATGGGTGTGACGAAGAAATGAGAAAGAGGGAGTCTGTTTACCAGACACGATTATTGGATAAGAAGGTGCCATTTAGGTTGCCTAGCTTCACGGCGTTCGCTGTCGCATTTTTTTTGATGCGAAGTTTACAACTAAGCTATGTTATCAGCATAACAAAGGTTGCTCTGTTTACAGAGTTAAGCATTGTTTCGTTGTTCCAAACTTGCATTTTTTATTTATTTTTTGTAACCAACGTACCGTACATTCTTTACTGAAGAAACGGAAGATTGAATTCCGGGATTTTAACCCTTCCGGGGAACATAAAATTCCTTCGGACAAGACGTAGAATTCCTGGTTAATCACACCCGAACCGAGACAGCTGGAAACCCTAAAAGAAGGATATTGCCGAATAGGGTGACCAACGTTTTATAAAACTAACCCGGGACACATTGTATTTGAAAGAAAGAAGAAACTTTATCTATGGAAAAAATCACGGCCATATTCAATCCACTACTGGATGAGGTCTCTACCCGGAGTGAGGAGATTGGTCTACTGCTCTTACGTTGACCAGGCATGTTGGGAAAGAAGAGCCTAAGCTCTCACTGTGATCGCCACTATCTTTTATTCATAGCAGTTCCCCAATTGCATCACGGTTCCAGACCCACACGCTGCGCCGGGAATCGAACCCGGGGCCCCTCAGTCCGTAGTCAGCAATGCTAACCCATAGACGAACGGAGCGGTCATATATATATATATATGTGTGTGTGTGTGTGTGTGTGTGTGAGAGAGAGAGGGGGGAGAGGGAGAGAGAGAGACACACACACACACACAGAGAGAGTGCGCTATCGTGGAAACACAAGTACATAAAAACGTAGGAACATCAACATTAAAAGAATTTTTCATTCAATTGTTATTATAGATAATGTATGAGCCGTATTATTGTGTAAATTTATTTCCTCTAAGAAAACATATTTTAAGAAAACGGAGAAAAATGTAAGGAATGAACTACATTATATATATCATGGGACTTATAAAACCAAAATTTGAAATGTAGAAAACAGGTACTATGTCTGTTAAGAGTCTATTGTTCAGAATGCCTTCCTCAGCAATGAACGCGCTCTAGCTGCGTTCTTCGATTTAGAGAAGGAATATGACACCACTTGGAGATATGGCATATTACGCCAGCTTTATGACAGGGGTATTAGGGGCTACATGGCCCATTTTATTTCAAATTTTCATAGCGATCGTCATTTTCGTGTACATGTTGATGATCGTTTCTCAGAGCATTACTTACAGGAAACTGGCGTACCTCAAGGGAGTGTGCTGAGTGTAACATTGTTCGATATTATGGCTTGTTATGGCTTGTATTCGCCCTCCTGTGGAATGTATTTTATATGTTGACGACTTGACGATTGTCTGCAAATCTGCGAATATCAACCTCGCATCTAGGCAGATCTACTTGACCCTAAACTATCTTGTTGAGTGGTCACACCAGACTGGCTCTCTTTTTTCACCCACGAAGACAGTCTATGTGAATTTTTGCAGTAAACGAAACTATTTTATGGATCTGGATCTGTTTCTTGGAGACAGACAACTCCAGTTTGTCGAGGAGGTACGATGATCTTTGATACGAAGTTAAATTGGCGTAGTCATCTTCACCAAATTAAGATATCTTGTGCCAGAGCTCTGAATTTGTTACGTGTTTTAAGTCATACCACTTGGGGTACTGATCGTACAACCTTGTTGCGCCTTTATCGCGCAATCTTTTTTTTTGGGGGGGGGATTAATTATGGTTGTCAAGCTTATTCCTCTGCACGATTTTCTGTTTTACATACACTTGATAGTGTTCATCATGCTGAAATTCGCCTCTCCACTGGCGCGTATCGCACAAGTCCTGTCACCAGTCTTTGTGTCGTTGCCGCTGAACCACCGCTCGAGATTCACCGGTTGTACCATGTGCCGAGCTACTTCACCAAGATGTCATGTTTAGTTTGACATCCAGCACATAATCTCATAGTGAATCCGGTACAGCGAGGTCTTTATAAACGCCGTGGTCACGCTACCCGAGCACTTGATATTCGAGCATCTTAGTTGTTGGTGAATCTGAATGCAGATCGTCCAACTGTCTGCCGTGGACACTTGTTCGTCTACGGACTGATATCCCTTTGTCAACTTTAAAGAAATCGGAGGCATCTGTGATTGAGTTCCAGCAACGTTCTCGTGAGCTGCAGAGTCAGTACACGAATTTTATCGCTGTTTTTACAGATTGGCCCAAATCAGAATAATCTGTTGGGTGCGCATTTGTTATAGATGGGGAGGACCTCTAATTTCGTCTTAATCACAAAGCCAGCATTTTTACTGCTGGGTTGTGTGCTCTTTTAGAGGTTTTGGATTTTAGTCTTATTCGTGGTTTCAATCGCATTCTTGTTTGTACAGACTCGTTCAGTGTTGTTCAAAGCCTCGAAAATATGTATTCTGAGCATCCGCTTGTGCAAGATATCCTATCTAAGCCACGTGTCATCTCCTCTGTTGGTGGTGAGGTTGTCTTTTCCTGGATGTTCATTACCATCAATACCAAGTGATGTTGGAATTGATGGTAATGAACTGGCAGACGAAGCTGCTCGTGAGGTCTCTTTAGGAGCTAACATTGATATTCAGCATGTCCCATTTCAGGACATGTTGATATATTATAGACAGGTTACACGGGATGAATGGAAACGACGATGGGATGACGCTGCTGTCAATAAATTTAAATCAATTAAGGTAACTGTTGCTCCATGGAAATCGTCTTGCCAAGATAGTAGGCGTGAAGAAGTACTTTTATGTCGCTTACGTATAGGGCACAGTCGCATGAGTCATGAATATCTGTTGCGACGTTTGGACCCTTCGCATTGTAGTAAATGCAATGGAATTTGAAGTATTCGTCACGTCCTTTTAGACTGCCCAGGATATAATGATCTCAGACGTCATAACATCCCCGATGACATGGCGTCATTGATAGGGGATGAACCAGATACGTTGCGGAGAGTTTTTATGTATGTTCGACAGACAAGTTTATCTTCGTCTATTTGATATGATTATGCCGCTTAGCTGTTAAGTTTTATGTAGTATTATTGTTTTATTTTGCGAAGGCCCATTTACAGCTTGCGCTTTTTTAACTGATGCTAAAGACTCTATACATCTTTAGTTTTATAAATCGTTCTACTGGCCATATAACCAGTTTTTTATATTTCTGAACACCTTTTACATCTTCAGGTTTTCATGATTTTATTAATTTAGTTTTCGTAGTTTATCCAAATAGCAGCTAAGTTTAGACGTGACAAAGATAAGGAGCTTCCCCGTATCGGGACTGGCGTAAGCCATAGTGCTGTTACCGCCCATAAAATTCATTTTATCTTTATCTAACAACAGAGTAATTAATTGCTATAATGCTTAGAATGACCATAATTTAGTATCATTTCCAAAAGATCAAAAGCTTTATAAGAGACAAACGACATATGTTTCATCCTGCAATGGTATACCAGTTGTTGCCGAACACTTTGCTTCACAAAACAACTTGAGAATAAAATAATAAAATCGTTTTTAAAAGACATTCTTTTCTTATACAAATCGTGGTAAAAAATTATTTTGATTATGCATGACTAAAAAGAAAAGCATGGGTGCCCTGTCATATACATATAAATTATATTTAATTGGCACGCCCCTTGATTTTCTATTTAGTCATGTATAAACACAACTATCTTTTACCCTTTAGTACGAATTGTTCAAGAAAAGAATGTCTTTAAAAAAATATTTTATTACGTTTTTCAATTATGAGTACAAGGTGCATTGTTCTACAGATTTTCAAAATCGGGACGCGGGACTTTGAGGGCAACCCGAGGAATGATTGTTCACCCTACTGCGGAAGCAACGTCAAAATAACTATATACAGTATGGATTCAGTGATAAGACGGCGTATCCGCGTTGCAAACAAGCTGTTTCCTGTCTCCGACACTTGTGGCGGAGGTGTTGGTCAGCTGATGTGTTAGTTCCTAAGATTCTGCGTTTTCACTTTTTTTTTGTTGTTGTTGAGAAATTAAAGAAAGCAAAATGTTAAATACAGCCTACAGGTATGTTTATTAATATATTGGAACTTTACAAAGCACAGGCCTAAAGGATCACTGACATTTCTTAGTTAGTGGCCCTTGGAAATGTTTACTGATCATTGGCCAGTGGACCACCGCTAATTTCGCCCCCTGACTCGAACGTTCCTGATATTAAGAGACGGACAAGGAATTGCATTTCATGAACTATTCGCAAGTAGATAACAAACACAGATTCCGTAAGACTATATGTGATTCCTATATTCAACCGTGATGCCTTGACGAGATTGTTAAATATTTTATAAAGTTCCCAACGATCTCATACACCTCTACTCGGTATGTTAGTATGTTTCTGCAATAAATCTACGCGTTTTTAGGAAGATTTCGAAGAAAAATATACCTATTGAGATCGGTACGATATGAAAGTATACATATATATATATATATATATATATATATATATATATATATATATATG
>JAGDQP010030935.1:0-22254 GCA_022664845.1 Lepisma saccharinum | reverse complement strand
ACTACGGTTTTAAAAAACTGGAAGGATGTATAGTTTAATTTGTTTACCTATGCATATTTGTATAGAGTTAAATTATTAAACTGGAAAATAGGTTCTAACGTTAAAGTAGAATTTTGATTAAGCACCTTAGCAAACTTGAGACTTTCTAAGAATGGAACCTACAGTTTATGTTAAATTGGCATCTCAACACTATACCTTCAACCTACCCGATAAAGAGATAAATAATGTATATTAAACTCTTCTTAAAGACTGTGCATTTAGAAAAACGCTTCATAAACATAAAAATCACACTACTACTATATAAATTACCTGAGCCCCTTAATTTTGTTTAAAAAATAATGAGGAGGCACAAATAAAAATGACAAAGAATTTAATGTGAGCTATTCTTGGGGTGTAATAAGCTTGGAAAAAGTGTAAAAAAATGTACAGAATGTGAGATAAATCTGCTCCCTTAATAGTGCTGAAAAAGTGCTCGAAAAGTGCTAAAAAAATGTTCTTAGGATTATAGTGCTTTTATTATGTTCAAATAATGCGCTCGATTTATGTAGTACTTGTAATGGAACACATTCGAACACTTCACAGCACTTTATTACACAATTGGTATACTTTTGAAACACATTCCTGCTTTTGAAAGTGCCCTAAAAGTGTAAGAAAGTGTTGTTTTTTTTTACAGTGTAGCACTCACTTTTGTGTAATTTGATTATTATTTAACTGCATGGATTTAAAACCTTGGTAAATCGTTAATAGTCTTTTTAAATGTTCACAGTATAAACCAGATTATAAGGTAATAATATGCTGAAATTGTATGTATATATTGTAAGGGACCCCAGTATTTTGGGCTTACATTCCTATATTCACAAAAATTATATCAAGACAAGACTTGAATGGCAAAATACCGAGATAGTAAATTAACATGTTATATAATTTAATTGATTATTACATATAGGTTACGTCAACGCTCGACAGACAATCGTCATGTAACATGACATGAGATCACCAAGAATATGTATGTAATAATTATGTAATATGCATATAACAATGTAATACTAATGTAAAACTAAGCGACTTGACTTCCCGGCTGGAGAGACATCGGAAGATAGTTCGGGAATATTCCATGCATATTCAGCCGGTTTTGCGGGCCACGTCAAAACCTAGTGTGAATGCAACGGGATTTTCTCACGGACTGCATGATCCAATAAATAAAAGGTCAGGTAAAACACAAACATTATTCAGATACAAGTTTTGATTAGGGAGCATACAGCATATGTCAAGGTTATTAGTAACACTAAACACTAGTCAGTGTTAGTACTTTTTCTTACCTTGTCAGTAGCACAAGGGAACTGGGAACACTTCCCGCACAACAAAGGTCTGCATCATCTCTCCAGAAGGTGAGTTAAGGCGCTGAAAATGTATTTATTATTAAAAACCTTCGCTCTATAATATCTATCAAACAATAACTATCTATCAAATAATAGACCAATGATTGCTTGCAACTGAAACTGAGTACCTCTCTTGTATTCAGTGCCAAGCCATCTCCCACTTTTACCGATACGATCCTAGCGTTCCTAAGAGAAACGAAACATGAAGAAGATGTTCGCTATATAAAACGTCAATAACTTTAAGAATAGCATATCGCAATGTTCCAACTTAATTGTCCCTCACGGGATGTAACTACGCACTTTGTAGGTAGAGCTGATTTAATACACGGTAATAGCCCATAACCAGGTTTTATTATAAATGTGTACAAGTTCCACTTACAACATAACTAACATGATCTCCTTCTGACGTATTCTCGTCTCAGGTGATAAGTTTAAGGTGAGGGTCAGCACCAGCATGAATGGATGGGTGCTTAGAAGGAGACCCCGCTAACAGGCTCAGCAAGGGCCGGGAATTTGCTCCGATTACAAGCAAATCGAGAGCGGACGAGTGTCTAAGGTTATCGGGCTAGAAGGAGACGTTCTGGACCAAGCACCCAAGAACAGGTAAATGGAAGCACATCAGTCCAGGCAACTGGATGTGCAGGAAGGTGTTCCAGTCCAGGTAACTGAGAATGGTTTAGAGGGAGAGAAATGACCACCCTATCGAAAACGAGTGTTCTCTGTTGTCCTGCAATCTGGGGTTTTATAACGATGATTTGGGTGTGGTCCTCCAAATCCCTCCTCTTGCGATGCCAACTCCATCTTCTGCTTTGCTGTTGAGTTTGTCGTTGTTGTCTGCTTGTTGTTGACATTCGTGTTACACATGTTTGTTTACATTGTTTCACTCGTTCCACTATCTGATTACGTTGTGTGTGTGTCCGGCACGTGTTTCTACGCACGGATCATTTCAATATTGCTTGTAATTAAATAACTTGTAAAGAATTCAAGTTGTCAACATTACTAAAGATAAATAATTTGTTTGCAAAAGTGAAATTCAATTTTCTATTTAGAAGAAACCTGATCGAAGAGAACTGATATATACAAGAAAACTAAACTAAAACTAAACTATGTGGTTCTAGAGCAAGAGACAAGTTTTACCAGGGATTTTTCAAATGACTGGTTAAAGGTCAAAGATCTTATTTCCTCTTTTACACGTAAATCACTAAATTCAGAATCGACTCAACACTTCTAAAATTGTATTACTCTTACGTGAGATGTTAGCTAGAATACTCCTGTATTGTATGGACTCCGAACACTCAGAAACATGTTAAAAGTAATAGAGAAATTCCAGTGATTTTTTCTTTTAATTATTGATGTATACAAAAAACACATTATATCCAGCATACATGTCATACAGGGAATTAGTGAGCAGTTTTAATATACAAACTTTGGAACAAAGAAGGCATCTAAACGATTTAATATTCCTGTACAAATTAATACACAATCAAATTGATTGTATTGATTTAATTCCGAAAAGTTTCATTCAAGTCCCGAACACTAAAACAAGATTGGGTAATAATCGAACATATTATTATTACGCATAAAACAAAGGACTAAAATTCTACTTAAATCAACAATTTGGAGAATAAGTGCTTTCTACAACAAAATTGAACCGAAAGTTAATGTAGACATATTCGGAATGACTGTTAAAGAATGTAAAAGAACTGCAGGCAAGGACGCCGATTTCTGTGTTACTTTAAGGACGCCCATTCAGAAAAATGTTGTTGCCAGATAAGGGTCTAAGAAGTCACATATGATACAAATCCAATTCAGATTTTGCCAAATATTGTATATTCATAAAAAAAATCAAACACATGTAATAGTATATATATAGTCGTTATGAAGGCTTACCCAGGCCCAGCTACTACAGAATTTAACTATGTTTGTATAACGTTGCAAAAAATTCACTAAAGTATATTATCTTCTAACTAATAAGAACAAAGTTTCTCCTGCTACTAGAAAATAAACTTAGGAAATAACAGAAACTGGTGTTAGTTTATGCAGTGGAGTTATTCAGCTTTTTCAAATGTGGTTCTCTCTCTGTCCGGTTCACCGTTCCGTCGCGCTACTGCTTTATTGGACAAATATTGTTCTTTCTTCTTTTAATTCTCGGTTCTCTATCTCGACAGGCATGGTTCAAGAAGCTTTTGTCTCACTAACAGTGAGAAAAAAAAATTGGACAAGTTGAACAAAGAGGGAAAACAAACTTATCACACACAAAATGTGGCCCATTTCGAAAATCTCTTGCCCTTTTATGATAATTCGGATACGTTAGATAGAATGCTATAGAAATAACTACTACTCGATACACCTGTAAGGTAACAGGCAACGGAAGACTGACAACTACGTAAATTCATCACAAAAATGTATATGGACAAACCCATACTACTCTCAATAGATATGTTTTAGGTACCCTATTGTGTACAAAAGCAGTCTGCGTTGTGTACTGAAGCAATCGACAACGTGTCAGGCATAAAGAAGCAGTATGGAGAACAAAGTGAGTTGAACAACATTGGAATTGCTCACTTTAATTTCAAATTACGTGCGGAAGGTAAAAGGTACTGAGACATAGCCAAGCTTGTTGGAAAGCCATGCACTGGCGTTGGATTCATCAGAAAGAAACAGAAAACAGAAAATTATTGGGGGTTCGTTCTGGTTAACTAAGGTAACTAACTGCCGGAATGAAACCTGCATTCTTCATTCTGTAAAAAAAAAAAAAAAAAAAAAAAAATCAAAGAATTAGTGATAAAGATTTGACTACTTCATTTGCCTAGGATATGCAAGTTAATGTTACAGATGTGTAAATGTGAACAAAAAAACTGAGATTCAGAAGATGTGTAGCCTGCAACAAAACACACATATCAGAAGAAAGCAGAAAAAAGAAGTTCTAATTTCCCAAAAAATATAAAAATGAGTGCCTAGAATTTTGGAAAAAGGGATTTCTTTTCTAGGATGAGACGAAGATAAACTTGTATTGTAGTGATGGATATCAGGACGTGTAGCGAAAGAGGAATAAAGCTTTCAGAAAGCAGAACATTGCTTCAATTGGTAAAAATGTTGGAGGGTATGTTATGATTTGGGGGTTGTGTAATTACTAATGGAGTGGCCAGTATTCATACCCTGGATACACATCTTCTAAATCCCAATTTGTTTCAATGAATTTTGGATTATTTGTGGTGTAACATTAACTTGCATATCCTATGCGAGTGAAGTAGCCAATTCTTTAGCACTTTCAGTTCTATTCACAGAATGAAGAATGTAGGTTTAATTCCACTCAGTTAGTTTCCTTGGTTGGCCACAATGGATTCTATTCCGCAATAATTGCTCTGTTTTGTGTTTCTCTATAATGTATCCAACGGTAAAGCATGGCTTGGAAACAAGCTTGGCTTTCCTGACGCGGTGTGGATTGCTTCAATACACTACGTAGACTGCTCTTGTACACAAAAGGATACCTAGAACATATATTTCGAGAGTAGTATTGGGTTGTCCAAATGAATTTACGTAATTCTCACTCTCGTTGTCTGTTACCTTACAGGTGTATCGAGTGGTAGTTGGTTCTACAGTATTCTATTTAAGGCATCCAAATTATGATAAAAGGGAAAGAGATTTCGAAATGATCCATGTTTTACGTGTGATACTGTCTGTTTTTCCTCTTTGTTGAACTTGTGCAAATACTTTTCTTACCCGCTGTACATAGTTTCCCTATTTATACGTTGTAATAGAAACTCAAATTTACGGTATTAACGGTAAACAATAATTTCCTCCAAACAGCAGTTTCACGGATATATTTCCTAGTGCAAGTCTACTCCTACTTTTGTGTGAATTCTTCTTGTCACGTACTTTTCTTGTATATTTTTTCTTTTTCTTAAATTATGTTTGTATATGACAAAATCACGATGAATAATCCTTAACCCTCGGAACGCCAAGATAATTTAATCTCACGGAACGCCAAGATGAGACATTTTCGACCCATGTATATTTCTCGTATCAAATAAAGCATTTTTTCAAAATCAAGGTATTTTAGAGAATGGGTGTATTCATTGTATTGGATTTAGTAGTTGTCAAAGGTAGTCGAAGCTATTTTGATTTTTTCTTCTTCTAATGAGATGCAGTACACTCAGACTCCCCAGCAGGGAAGAAGTAAGATCGAAGATAATGGGTTTGTAAAGTTTTAAGTAACCTAGCAGACAATACGCATATGTTTGCATCTCATTTCTTTTTTTGTCTTTTGAATGCAGAGACGAAACATTAATAGACAATGATGAGATGATCGGAGACAATTATACATATAGATTAAATACATTTCTGTTAGAGGATGTGATTTTTCGTTTCTAGGACAAAAATATACTAGAATGTATGACGAAACTGTACCACGAATGGAGCTTAGAGTATGAGTTTTGTTTAAAACATATCAAACGAACATAGATCAATATTGGAACAGTGGCGTAATTTCGACCTAGCTACACGACTACTACAGTTTAACGAGTTTTTTTAGCCACAGTAACACTAGAAAAATGTACAGAATGTACTGTTGAACATAGAAGCGAACCAATAGAGTGAAAAAATCTATGAAAACAGCAGGTAAGTAGCCAGATAATAGAACAGTAGGGCCCAGCACCCTTTTAGTTAAAGGAAAATGACATTTTTTTGTTTTCTTTGAGGAATGACATATGTGAATACGGAATAAAATACTAACAAATATACCATGCCTTTTTGGACGAGTTATTCGTTAAGAGACAGATCCTTTACAGAAAGCTTAATCCTCGACGTATGTATAGATAACCTATATACTCAAACGAAGAAAGGAGTACTGGACATAGATATGTGATGAAGTAAGTTTGGGTATAGAGAGAACAATATAATGATGAGAGAGATAGGTCCTTTGCAGATGCGTTAACTTCCTCCTTCGTGAAATGTATACAACAGAAGGGAATTAGGTTGGCGAGAATGGGACGTCGGAATTAGGTTTAAAGTAACATATCGAGGTGTCATTTCTATTCCTAGAATGTAAAGTAGCATAAGATCTGAGTATGGATGTCCCAAACGGGAACGGGGATGATATGAACACAGTACTAAAGTTTAAGAATAGATTGAGACTTTGCCATTAGTTAGCCTTTCAGCTCACTCCAAATGGAAAAGTGGACATTTTAATTCTACAAGTACAAATTCACTTGAGATATACAATTTGTGTTAATGAAACAGTATATGTCTTGAAAAATGAAGTCCAGTTGAACGTTATTGTCGATTATTACAGACAGGTGCTGGTCGCTAGAGTTAATCTTTTATTTTGTACGTTAGCAGCCGCTTTGATCTTTTTGGAAGACGTTCAGTAATGGTATGGAATTAAAATACTTGTCATTTTTGGAGCGAAGAGTATTACATTGCGTTTGAACAAAACCACAAAATAATATGGAAGACTGGATTTGTCATTAGCCTACAACAGAGTTGTAGTGTATCTTTTAGTCACCTATGGCGCAACAGTACTGAAACTGAATATTACTCCTACATTAGTAAATGAAGTACAGGGTTTATGAATTTTTTATTACTACGAAAGAAAGAACATTATATTTTATAGATAGCTTTATAGATATGAGACAATGAGACACGACTGTGAATGTCTTCCGCAGATCACAATCAGCAACATTTTTGCTTGTAATATAGGTTAGTGATAATTAGGAATGACGTCAATTGTTCCCAACGACATAAAGTATTGCTAATTGAGATTAAGTTAATAAATATTGTATGTGTCACATTTTATGTGTTATTGTACTCGAAGGAACTCATTGAACATCAAGTGAATATAGAATATCTTGCTTCAACTTTTGCGGAATTCCACTCATTGATAGTTTTAACGTTTTTCGCATCTGATTTTACCAGATACTTGTTATGAGACTAATAGGGAAAGGTTGTATTCTTTATTTTGATTGGTCAATAAAGTACATAAAGATGTTGAACGGGGATTTTTGGATGTAGTTTGTGATGGTCCTGTGCGAATGTTCAAATTTCGAAGTTAGTGCTGCTTACATAATGTATATTATTCAAAAATGGATAGCAAATTATCCGCTAATCTGTTATGTTTGCTTTGACCACATTTACATTGACTCTGAAACTCACGACTGCATTCATGTCAGTGGAATCCTTGGAACAGGACGTAGTGGAAACCTTATTATATGCTCCTATATTCAATGAAATCTACGAGAAATTTATAGGGACACACCAGGAAAACGAACATACACTCCAGAACTTTTTGAAAACATAAAGAAATGATTACAAGTGCAGAATGCGTAGACAAACTGTATGTCATTCTTTGGACAAACGATTTCTTACTCGGTTCATTTGGATGTTGTTTGTGAGGAATAGAAATAATAAAGCATCAGTTTGATTGAACAAGAAACTATTTATTGTGCATAATCAAGCTATATACAGAGTAGAACATTCCAACTCGCACACGAAAATAATTATATTACACATAAGGGATACAAACTATTGATCAATTTTGTTTTTGTGAGTACTAAACACAACTGATACAAAAAAGTGGTCATACAAAATATTGTAATTACAACTGAAACAAATTATTTAACAAGTCAAGCCATATAAAAAAGTGAAACCGTTTTTTGCAAGACAAAGTTCGATCGTACAAAATATTTACCTGCTACACTGCAACAAAACAATGAAGTCATATAAAATATGATTGCAGTCAGCTGATACACAGAAATCAACCCGTATAATTTTTTTTCGTATAATGTTGTTGTCTAACTTTTAGGATAAAGGGTTTAATGCAAAGGTAACATAATTGTCGAACTTTGTTATTAATGTTTTGGTGAAATACACTGAAGTAGTACAAAATTATTTTATTTCTGATACTAACACTGCAAGATAAAAGTTTACGTGTGCAGAACAGTGAATAACAAAGTATTGAACAAGTCATAGAAAATATTTTTGTTGATGCTAATAGAATGAAAACAGTGTTACAATAAACTAGTTTGTGATGTACATTATTCTGATGTTAGGACTTGCAGATCACTATTTGAATATCTAGTAAAAAGTATTAAACCATTTGAAAAATCAAACTTGATATACGTGAAGAAAATGCGTGACGTGCACAAAAAAATTGATAATCAACTTTTGTTTTGTTGATTCCAGACACAAATGATAATAAAATATCAGCTCAAAGAAAGAATATTCTCATTTAGATTTCTTTAGTCAATATTGTACACAATTTGGTCATCTAACTTACAGGATATTTGTCATTGTAACACAGTATTATTCAACTTAATCCAACCATCCATGTTACAGCACAACAGTAGCTACACATGCGTGAATGGCTGTGTGCGAGCTACGGCTGGAGCTAAACAACACCAAGACCGGAATAAAAAGAGTAACATTATTCTCACGGACAAATAAAAAGCGTAGCGCCATTATTTTATATTTATGTATAGCAGTTTTCTTTGATTTATGTGTTTTCTACATATTACATCTTCCGTATGTCTGTGATTTTTTTAGAGAGCGAAAAAAAAGGAGAGAGAAGTAGAAATGCTCCAAAACTGACAAACGGGTTATTGTTTTTGTGTAATTTATTTCGTCTTGGATAACTTGCGCCGCTCTTTTGCTATTTTGCCATCCGAGAAGAGCATGTTTCTCCCTTCAAGCATAATGTTTATCCAGAAGTGCATGTAAAAATGCCCAGTTCCATTAGCGTTAAAAATGTTTTTCGAACTGTAATTACGAATTGTGGAAGACAATTTGTCAACCATTCGGCATGACAGTCGCCATGTTGATAACTCGCGGAAACCACTTTGTTAGTGTCCGTTATACGGAGGTAACTATTGCCTATAAATGACAGAAAGCACTGTCCGTGTCCGCAATACAGAATGTCCGCCTTAGAGAGGTTTCCCAATACGATTCTTCTTATAGCGATGGTTGGGGATTACAAAATACGTCCGTTACGGGAGATGTCCGCTTTATAGAGGTGTCCGTTACTAGAGGTTGCACTGCATTTAGTATATGTTCGTAGTGTGTAGCTATTAAACTAAATAACGTAGAGATGTCATTCTCATGTAAAACGTAGTCCCATATTGACAATTTGTTGGAACAGTAACCAATGAAACAGCAATCATAAAATTGAATTACGTTTGTAAAAATTGTTGTCTTTTTTTTTAATGAAACTGAATATAGACCCGCACAAAACCCATGTTAGGTATAAGTAGGGCTTAATTGCAACGTTCCTCAGTGCCACTAAAGAACCGTGTGCGGTTGCTCCTCGAACATGATATTCCAAATATCTAACTAAAAAAGTTTACAGCATTTGTGCAGAGGTACTACTGTTCGTATCTGAAAGGGTATTTTTATTTTATTTTCTTTAGTTCACAATGGTTCTTGGTGTCCTCAAATCTTGGAACGTTAATTTAACACATTTGCGGACGCTATACAATGACGAAATTTTGCACAGAGACGTAACTCGCGTACAATACAATATTCTATTGTGACTTCCATATATTTCTATGTATTTTAAAAGCATATTTTAAAATTTCTTTTTAATATGGATATCTAAATAAATACTAGCCTGCAACTATCTTGTATTTCATTAGTTGCAGAGCCCCTTTACAATTTGGATCACAAAACATTAGCTTGAGATAAAATATCTCAGAAAAAAAAAGAACTGGAAAAAAATAATAAAAAAAATCTTTTTAAAGACGTACTTTTCTTAAACAATTCGTACTAAAAAGTAAAAAATTATTTTGTTTATGCATGACTAGAAAGAAAAGAATGGGGCACGACAATCGAAGAATTCATAAAATAACTGTATGTGAGAGGGTGCATAATGCTTTTTTCTTGAGTCATGCAAAAACAAAATTAATTTTTACTCATTAGTACGTGTTGTTTAAGAAACGTGTGCTTTTAAAAACTGTATAATTATTTTTTTTTTTACATTCATTTATTTTGTTCCCAATGGTTGGCCGTGTCCTCAAATCTTGCAACGTTCATTAACTCATTGAGGTCATACAATGATGAAATTTTACACAGCGACGTAACTCTGGTGACAATACAATATTCCTTTGTTACTTCCATATACGATATTTATATATTTGTTAGAACTTATTTATTCTAAAATGAATACTAACATGCAACGATGTTCCGTTTGACTGGTTGCAAAACACCCTAAGATTTGGGCATTAGAATTAGCATTAGAAACAGTGTCCGAATACAGAATTAACTAAAAAAAATATTAAAAAACTTTTTTAAAGACATCCCTTTCTAAAACAATTCGTACTAAAAAATAAAATAATAATTTTGTATATGCATGTCTAAAAAGAACAGCATGGGGCGCGCCAATTCAAGAATTTATGAAGTGACTGAATATGAATGATCGCCCATCTTTTCATTTTAGTCATGCATAAACAATGGACTTTACGCAGGTGGTATGGATTGATACTGGAAGACAGACCCGAAAAAAAATCAAACACATACGAGAAGTATATATATCACATTCAGCCGGTTTCTATCCACTGCTGGATGAAGGCCTCCCCCTTTTCTTTCCACACATCTCGGTCTGCTGCTATTCTCATCCATGTAGTTCCTGAAAAATGTTTGATTTCATCTACCCATCTTACCTTTGGACGTCGTCTCGGTCGTTTCTTTTCTCTAGGAATCCAATGTAGTACATTTGTCGTCCACCTTCCATCTGTTCGTCTAGCTATGTGACCGACCCATCTCCACTTCATCTTCTTCGCAGTCTTGATTACATCCTCTACCTTTGTGCGCGAATCCATTCATTTGTCTTCCTGTCCGTCCTGGTTATTCCTAGCATGCATCTCTCTATTGCTCTTTGTGTGACTCTCAATCTTTGAGTTCTTTGAGCATTCAATGTCCAAGTTTCACAGCCGTACACATTGATTATAAACTTGACGCTTCAGACACATTGGTAGTTTGCTTTTGTAAATGAAGTGTAGTCTTCCAAAAGAACTCAACGCCATTTTACATCTTCTATTTATTTCATCAGTCAACTTTGCATTCGGTGTTTTAACCTGGCCTAGGTAAACATACTCATCAACTATGCCTATTGTCTCTCCGTTAATCTTCACTTCCTTCTTTGCAGCATGTTGGTTGTACATTACTTTTGTTTTACTTAAGTTCATTTTAAGGCCTATTTTCGAACTCTCGTTACTCAGTTCTTCCATTCTGGTTTGTAGTTCTTCTGCTCTTGAAGCAAACAGGACTATATAATCAGTGAAACGTAGGTGATCAAGATATTCGCCACTAATTTTAATTCCAACTTCATCCCAGTTTAAGTTTTGGAACACTCTCTCCAGGACGGCATAAAACAGTTTTGGAGAAATTGAATCTCCTTGCCTTACCCCTTTTCCAACTTTAAATTTTCACTTTCTTGATGTAGTCTAATGACAGATGTGGTAGTCGAGTAAATGTTTCGCAGTAACTTGATGTATTGATGTTCAAGTGATATATGTAACCAAACAGCTGCTCATGCTAGGCAAGAAGCAAATAAATGCAGTTAAGAAACCAGACGGGACCATAACACGAAATAAGAAGGAAATTATAAAAATATTCGAAAATTTCTACAGAGAATTGTACTACTCCGAGGAAGAACTAGGAAATGAAAATTCCTAAGAAAATGATGTAGAAATCCTAGACATATTGAAAGAAGAAGAGGATAAAGTACTTCGAGGGATGAAAAACTGAACATCGCCCGGAAAAGATGGACTCACAGCAGAGATGTTTAAATGGGGTGGTGAAAAGATGAAAGAGGAACTTGCTAAATTACTATCGGTGTTCGTGAGGAAGAAAAAAATAATAAAAAACTTTTTAAATACTTTTGAGTTATTTCGATGTTCTGATACATTTCTCAAGCTAAATGTTTTGTGACCCAAGTCTTAAATTATTCTACAACCAGGAAAACCCAGGCTAGTTGCAGGCTAGTATTCATTTTAAGATAATGAAGTTGAGAATTTAAAAAAAATATATTAAAAATTGATTTTAAATTATATAGAAATATATGAAAGTAACAATGGAATACTACATTGTCACGAGACTTACGTCCCTCCGCAAAATTTCATCTTTCTATGACGTCTGGAAATGAGTTCATACGTTCGAAGATTTGATGACACCACGAACCATTGTTAGCTAAAGAAAAGAATGTTAAAAAAAACTTAAGTTGGAATAATGCTGTTATTATTTTGTTGTAGAAGAAAGGAGATAGTTTACTGTAAGTTCTATACAAAATGTTCACCAAAGTTATTTTGACTCATGTTGAACGAGACTTGGATATTAACCAGAGAAGAGAACAAGCCGGATTTGGTCGTGGATTTAGTACAATGGACCACATACAAACATTGAATGAGGTTATGGAAAGGACTAATGAATTAACTTCCACTATGTCTGGGGTTCATAGATTTTGAAAAAGTTTTCGATTCGATCTACTTGGCAGCAGTACTTAAATCACTTGAACATCAAGCCATCGAAAATGCATACATCAAGTTACCGCGAGACATTTACTCGACTGCATCATCTCTCATTAAACTACATCATGAAAGTTAACATTTTTCAGTTGAAAAAGGAGATTCAATTTCTCAAAAACTGTTTTCTGCGCTCCTCGAGAGAGTGTTCCAAAATTTAAACTGGGATGAACTTAGTATAAAAATTAATGGTGAATATCTTCATCACCTACGACTCCCTGATGATATAGTCCTGTTTGCTTCAAGTGCAGAAGAACTACAAACCAGAATGGAAGAACTGAGTAATGAGAGTTCGAAAGTAGGCCTTAAAATGAATTTAAGTAAAACAAAAGTAATGTATAATCAACGTGCAGCACAGAGGGAAATAAAGATTAACGGAGAGATAATAGGCATAGATGCTGAGTATGTTTACCTAGGGTAGCTCAAAACCTCGAATGCCAAGTTCACGGATGAAATCAATAGAAAACGTAAAATGGTGTGAAGTTCGTTTGGAAGACTACACTTTATTTTCAAAACCAATGTGTCTCAAGCGTAAAGTTTATAATCAATGTGTCTTACCTTTGATGTTAGACAGCTGTGAAACTTGGAAATTGAATGTGCAAAACACTCAAAGATAAAGTCGCACAAAGAGCAATAGAGAGATGCATGCTAGGAGGGCATGAAGACAAATGAATGGATTCGCGGACAAACAAAGGCAGAGAATGTAATCAAGATAGCGAAGAAGATGAAGTGGAGATGGGCCGTTCACATAGCTAGACGAACAGAAGGAAGATTACGACAAATGTACTACAGTGGATTCCTAGAGAAAAGAAGCGACCGAGATGACGTTCAAATGCTATATGGGTAGATGAAATCAAGCGTTTTTCAGGAGCTACATGGATGAAGATAGCAGCAGACCGAGATATGTTTATAGAAAAGTGGATAGAAAACGGCTGAATATGGTATGTGTGTGTGTGTGTGTAATTACCTTATAATTAAAACACGCCAAGTCCACAAAAATCCGAAAATGAGTTAGGGTCGGATTCTTATAATTTAAATGGCTCTTTACAACATATCCGAATGCAACAAAGATCTTTTAGCCATGCTTAAAGGGTCTCAAAAGTAGCATTTAGAATCAGAAACCGCCAGGTCCAAAGGAAATTGTTGATCAGTTAGGAACAAAATCTTCCAATTCAAGAATTTGTAAAGTTGCTGTATATGAGAGCGCGCAGCATGCTTTTCTTTTTAGTCATGTGTAAATAAAATTATTTTTTACTTTTAGTACGGATTGCTTAAGAAAAATGTTTTAAAAAGTTATTATTATTGAGCTATTTCGGTGTTCGGATGCTTTTTCTCAAGCTAATGTTTTGTGACCCAAATCCTAAAGTGTCCTGCAACCTGTGAAACGCAATATCGTTGAGGGCTAGTATTTACTTTAGGATAAAGATGTCCATATTAAAAGAATTAAAATATGCTTTTAAAATATATAAATGTATAGAAATATATGAAAGTAACAATGAAATATTGTATCGTCATCCGACTTAAGACGCTGTGCAAAATTTCATTATTGAATGAGTCAGAAGTTAAATTAACGTTGCAAGACTTGAGGACAGGACCAACCAATGAGATGTAAAGAAAAGAATGTAAAAACATTGTACCAGTGTAATTCGGCATTTCAAATCCTATCGCACTTGAGAAAATGAATGTTGTTTAAATGTTTGCTCGTCAAACACTTGGGCGAAAAGTGGAAGGACAATTTAACACTCAGCTTTTACAAAAAATCTGTACAAAATGTAGTCTACAAAGAAGATGAAGAAAATATATTCTGTGCGAAAGAAGATACGTGGATGTTGATGACAATCTCATATACAGTGACTTTCTCTCTGTCATTTTTTTTCTAAATTAAAACAGTTTCCTAGGTGTATGACGTCTAATATCTCAGTTAAAATAAACAATGTCAACATCTCAGATAGTTCATTTGATACACATTCACGAGTATTATTGGAGCCGCTTTTCAAAATGTATTTTGTCATTCATTCAATTCCTTTACAAACATGAAAACACACACAAACACTGGCAGCCCTGGTACTGTAGGACTCCGCAGTACGCACAATATGAAAAGAATGCCATATTCCAGCACCAGTACATCAGTTTATGTTAAGTGCCGGTAGATGGCAGCGCACCCACTTAGAGCAAAATCAGTTAGTGCAACTTTCCGAGTAATTCAGCATGGGAACAACAGATGGCTCTGCATTCAATGAAAGCGAGAATTTCATCCACCGAAAGTGAATGAACACTTTTTTAAAAATCATATCTAAATGAAATCTTAATCGATAATTCTGTGTTTTCAGCGCAAAATGTGGTACGTCCAAAATGTCAAAATGGGTTATTAATAATAATTACCAAATAGCATTTCGAAAGAGCTACATTTGGGTATAGTCAGGCAGGGCCTAAAATTGAGTTGAGTACTCCACACTTTGTGGAACTGTAGGAAAGGAGTGTGGAACTATAATTCTTAAAGTGTGGAGTGGTATTAATGTGAGTACCTTACTTTTCTCGGATTATGCATTTAAACGCGTTTAGTGTGTCAAACTAAGTCTTACTGATTCAATACATTCATTATGCAATGGGTTACTCAATTCCATATAACTGCCAGTATATGATATTAAGCCAGAGTTAATACATATAGGTGTCTCCTAGATGGCAGGGAAAACCATTGCCAATTTTGAGGTGAAGGAACTTTTTAACTATATTTAGTTTTCAAACGTTTTCTGTTGCATTCATACACGGTGTATAGTTTTGAAATATGCAACTAACTGCACGTTTATCTGTTGTTTCAATAGGACATTACACTTTTCCAATATAATGAAATGTGTTGTTTCGTAGATAAAAATTACACGATCCTTTGAATCCGTTATAGAAATATGTACTACCAGAGATAACATACATCAATAACCGCCAAAAATTTAGCCGAAGCACCGTAGACCCTCAACAACCAATCATAACCCAGGAAATATTATCCTGGGAAATATATCCCAGGAAATATTTTAGCCCAACCCTTGCTGTTATGAAATGGCTGGCCAGAAAGGAAAGGCGTTTTGAAATTGGTAGGAAGTCAATGGAACAGCCCTGGTATAACGGTGTATTTGCCTCGGCAGAAAACAGACTGAGACAGCGTGATGATCACGGAAAAATGACAGTGAAATTTATATGTAAGAAAAAGTGACTTTTTTCTTCCAGTGTGACTATTTTACTTACCGGTTTGTTTCCTGTATTTTATGGTTAAATACAATACAATTAAATATGTATCCTAATGTGCCTTTAATTTTGTTTGCTTTGAATGCCAAAATTTTCCTACATAATAATAATATTTTTTTGGTCGCGGGTAAACATGATGTACTGGACAGAACACTGATTATGTGTCAAAACAAATGCTGACTAAACTAGTTTTTCTATACTATATAAATTTTTTACCAGTGTGGAGCTGTGATTTCGTTGAATTTTAGGCCCTGAGTCAGTGTGTTAAGAACCAGGGTCACACACTCACACAGTTTCTTTTCAACCCTTGGTCGACCAAGAGATGTCTCTGTTATAAAGTCGAAATCTTACTCCTCTAAGGTTTTAATGACTGGGCTCCTTGTCATCTTCCATGGAAAAATTCCAAGAAGAGTCCAAAAGAAACCATTCGTGGTTTGAAAGGACGGAAGGCATCTTGGGAGACATATAGCTTAGAGGCACTTCTCCCATCTCTTCCCTTCGCCTTGTCAACCAAACAACTCTTCACCGAATTTTGGTTCAGTTTCATTTTCCCTGGCTTCATCGTAGTGGGTAAAAAAAAATGCGTTGACAACGCGTAGGTTTCCATAATGATTTTTTTGTGTGTGTGTTTTACTACATTCAGTTATGGAGAAGTTGATAAAAAAACGAAACTCGTTCAAAGTACAGTTCCTTATCATTGACAAGAACCTTCCAGTTCACTTCAGTCTTGAATTGAAAAAGTAACGTATTACGTTGAAATAATGATAATAATAAGAAGAAGAAACAGGTTCCTGCAAAAAAAAAAATGAGATTATGTACAGTACAGTTCAAAAGACGGTGTATAGACATGACTAGAGCCGAAATGGGTCACTGAGTCAATCGGGTCGTTTTGGACCGGTTCACCAATTCCTAGGCTTCAGACCCAACCTGACCCGATTTAGATTCGGTAGCCCGGGAACAAAGCAAATTTTTTAATTATACCCTTGCGTTTGAACAGTGTTTCTTACAGGGGTGACCAGGTCCAGGCCGCAGAGCACAAAAAATACGGCTTCGAAATTCCGTTAATTACAATTCCGAGATCGTGTCATCAAAAGTGACCCAGTTTTAGCTCTGGTCATGAGTTAATGGCTAATGGTGGTGAATCATGTAGGTCTATCATAGCATTGTTTTCTTCGTTGGAAATAAATTTTAGATCAGTATTAATTAAAATGAAATTTATATGCACTCGAACAAAATGTTACAAGAAAAACATCACAATAGAAATGATTTTGGTTATGAGTTCCTTATTCCTCATTAAAAGGACCTTGAATACGTTCACGTTGCATGATTTTTAAAAGGAACTAATTTCAACGAAAATGTTTTTAAAGAAAAAGGAATTCCCTGTATGAACTCGTTTCTCCCCCAAGTCTGACCACATTAATATTTTAGGAAAAAGTGAATTATTAGGAGTTTGCGTCGGTACACAGAAAGAACAGTTTAATAATGAAAACTGTTTGGTTGATATTCAGCGGACCAAATGTTTTTGTAATCACCACTGAACAAATTAGTCACGTTTATCTAAAATTAGTAATGTGGTTTTTGGGGTGGACAAACACCGTGTGCGTGGGTTTTCTGGAGGTTGTTCCGTTTCCTCCCCTTTCTTCATTCCACCAATCATCCCATCATCATTCATCCGCCCTGAGCCAAAGTTGCCTAACCGCCTTAAAAAATAAAATCAAAATATGTAGTTAGAGTTATCCAGTTTCTCATTCCAGGACAAAAATGAAGAAATAACATCAGTTGATATAATGATAAAAAATACACATTTTGTACACTTTCCACCAGTCCCTATTTCGGGACCTTGTTGTTGAAATGGGTATTTTTTTTTAATAATCTTTCTAAAGGTCGTAGATTCTCCTAGATACATTTCAAGGTAAG
Source organism: Lepisma saccharinum (assembly GCA_022664845.1). NCBI lineage: Eukaryota > Metazoa > Arthropoda > Insecta > Zygentoma > Lepismatidae > Lepisma > Lepisma saccharinum. Next base: position 4,211 of record JAGDQP010030935.1, on the reverse strand, counting down.
GATTGACTGTTTCCTTGTAACAGTGTCTGATTTGTTCAATTTCCAGAGAGAGAGAGAGGGAAACTTTTCTCATAACAAAGTATTTTATGTTTATTTATATCCTATACTTGAGGCATGCTTTGGAAAAGATTCAAGGAAGATTCTTGCAGAGAGACGGAAATCCCAACCATCCCACGTTATAAATCGAACACTGTCCTGTAAGTTACAGTAGAACAGCATTCGATTTGTTATAAATTACGAAGGGGGGATTTTAAAGCTAGAGGTTACTGGTAAGTTTCAACATACTGTCTGTTTTGGTAGAAATACACAGATTTTATCGCTAGTTGGGATGATATTTGGAATTAAAAACCGGGGATTAAATACTCACGGACCAGGGAAGATCGCCGGTATCCCCGGCGGTAAATCGAACACTACAGTAGAACATAAATTGAAAGGTATGTAATTAAGATATGCTGTTCAAACATTTATGAAAAAAAAATATGCTAATTACAGAACAGTGGTAAAAAAAACACCATAAATATCTTCAAAACTTTCAGTTGCAACATAAGCGCTACTTTGTCCCGGTCCATTGAGTTCTTTGAACAAGATTTGGATAATATCAACAAAGAACAATAAGAAACATTTATCATCTGACCAGATAAAGTGTAATTATTATGCTCTGTGTTCAAGGAAAATAGGCTATAAAGATATAAGAAGTGCATTTAAAGTGTGTGCTCTGAGACTATATCCTACTTATTAGACAGATTTATTTTACACACATTTATGAAGAATTGTCGACCGATCTATTCTGTTGATTTTACTTATTCATAAAGAAGTACAATTCCTAGGTTTGTTTGGTTTTACCGCCTTTGTTTCGTGCTGCTTCTGAGTTCAGATTCCATTTTATGGCTATTCCAGCTCAAATCGCCTAAATTTCAAGAATCTCCAGGTCGACCATCTCAGATTTGAATGACTTTTTTCCCTCAAGTACTACAGGTCAAGGAGTAAGAAATGTAAAATATCCCTTTTGTATTCTTTCCCATTCCAGAGATATATGAGGTCAAAGAAAGGGCGAAAATCATGATCTCTCCTATTCGCGATTGCCCTTTAAATTCGCAGAGCTCCATAAACAAATGTATAATTTATGTTATTATCGTCCAAATGACGTGAAACTTCGACAGGATTACCTCAAAGACATACAGTTTCTTCCTTCAATTTCAGAAGTATAATGTTGCCAGGTTTTGTTACAGGCAGTGGTGTAGTGGTGCCACGGCGGGCCATGCCGCAGCCCCAGTACTTTTTGTTAACCCCAGTGAGCGCCCTGGTACTTTTTTAACCCCTGGGACCGCACAGCTTCTTTATTTTTGTTATAACATGTTTTCTTTAAACATCTTCCTTAAAATATATGGAGACCTAGCCTATATCGAAAACATATTAACTGATGTAATATAGTTGGCAATGAAAGTTAAGACTGACGCATCCAGCATTTTCGCTCTCAGCAATGGATCGTAGTTGCGATAAGTTTCCGCTAGTGATTCTGCAGTAGTGGCTGTACATAGTGTTAATCCTTCGCCGAGTGTTTCACACGTAAGTGACGCCGCAACAACCACCTCAGAATCGGCAACAACGGCATTACAACATGAAGCCAATAAGCTAATGATTCGAATTCTGATTTTCCCTCTAGGGAACAGTGATTGGAACGTAAGGGAAAATATACATGGTTGATAGCAAGAAATGGATATTTAGGGTGTGATTATTGCTGTTCCGTAGGTTATTTAGGGCCTGATAAAAGGCAGGGATTAACATTAAATAAAGAATGGGTTAAGTGTCAAATTTCATTTAATGGCACAAATAAAGAACAACAGTTGCAGTCTTTAAGAACAAAAATTTCGGCCCACAATTATCTATAGCGCGTCATGCTGCTTCGAAACAAGAGGAACATTCAATTGATGCGATAGAAAAGATCTTCAATATTTCATATTATTTAGCTAAGAAGGACAGACAATGCAGTGATCATAAGGACCTAATCGGTTTGCAAAGGGAAAACGGTATTGATGTGGGTTTATTCTCTTCATTCTCGTTATAGTACTACAGAAATAATACCAAACACATATCATCTGAAACGAAGAATAGGTTAACAATGAAGTTAACTTCTGAAGACCACAAATTTTCTCTCTTGATAAACGAATCAACAACTCTCGGCAGCGAATCGGTTTTAATCCAGTACATTAAAACCACCCTAAATGGTAAAGACGACATAGTTTATCTTGATTTAGTAACTCTCAGTAAGTATCAGAAAGCAAACACAATAGCCAATGAAATTTTAAATTATTTGTATTCTTACGGGTTAAGAGACACGTTTCTACGGAGAAACCTAATTTCCATTGCTTGTGATGGGGCAAATGTGATGGTTGGTAAGTCCTCTGCTGGTGGAAAACTTCTTAAGGACAAGTTGCAACAACCAAATATTATTATATGGCACTGTTTAATCATCGACTCGAACTTACTGTTCACCATTCTGTTGCTGACATAAATGCTATTAATCACTTTAAAAGTTGCATGGACGCATTGTACGTTTTATTCAACCAATCACCAACACAAATGAATGAACTGAAAAGAGTCGCAGCTTCTGTAAGTGTACAATTACACAAAATTGGCAGAGTATTAGATTCGCGGTGGGTTTCGAGCAGCTTTAGGTCAGTTTCTGCAGTATGGGATTCGTATGTATCATTGATGACTTGTTTCGAAACTGCTGCCAATGATGGTGCTAGATCACTGAATGAAAGGAAAGAAATTACACGGTGTGTTATTACGCACGGAATAAATAGAGTTTTTGAAGGATCTAGTTTTGACGTATGATGTGCTGGAAGAGTTGGAAATTTGTCTTTGCAGCTGCAGGAGAGAAAAGTTACTGTAACCCGCACTGATAAATTAATCAGAAGAACAATCAGAGTTATTGAAACATTTAAAGAAAATCCAGGACAAAAAGAAAAAGAGGCAATGAAAGCTTCAGAGAGCATGACTTACTCAGGACTTTGCTTAAAAAGTAACAAGAAAATAGTTTGCATAAACAGACTGCAGTTCCTTACAAGTATTATCAACAATCTCAGTGCTCGTTGTTTCAGCACTGTTGCTTCATGTCGTCGCCAAACTGAGAGTAAGACAGGTGAAAATTAATGTGAATTGTATAAGAAACTGCTGGTGGATTTTGAAGTTCTAAGTCCTGACATATGGCCGGAAGACTGTGAAAATAATCTGAGGTACGGTGAAGAGAGTGTAATGAGAATGTGTTCACAATTTCGTCTCCCTAATGTAAGAACAATACTTCGAATGGTTTTCGGGAATACTTGGACGAAGGCGAAAAGAAAGTTCCGAACACCCTGCTCCCCTTAACAAGTGCAGTTCAGTCAATATCATGCAGCACAGCTGAGTGTGAACGTGGATTCAGTGCAATGAACATAATTGTAAATAAACTTAGAACAAAACTACTGATACAGAATGTTTCATGGGCGATGTTTATAAAACTGAATGGACCACCACTTTCTAAATGCAACACCTGCCCCTACATTACTTCTTGGTTACTACACCACTGTTCAGCGAATGACACCAGAACTCGCCAGTGTGCGGACGAGGAAGAGGAGGAGAGGGGGAGCATGGAAACTCTTCTGATAGGTGAGTAAAGATTCAAATTGTTATGCAGCCATGCTGAAACGTGTACTGAGTTATTTTTTCTTCCCTTTTTTTACACTAACACGTTTACATAATGCTTTATATTTAACCCTTGATTTGTCCTCTATTTCAAAGATTTTAATGTGCACGTTGCATATCAGAATATTATTCTATTTATATAACAAAATGGGAATTAGACATTTGCTGCATTATGGGAGAAATTGGAAAGTTACGATAACATTTATTCAACTTATGAAAATCGAATATGCGTCACTCTATACTCGAATGTCTCGAAACAGACGCGTTAGTGACACGAAGAAAACACCGAAGGGAGGGGACCGCCCTGGTACTATTTATTTTACCACTATACCACTGGTTAAAGGTGTGTTAAAGACATGAAGAACAAACATATTGCATCACTTGTAGATGAAACATTAATTAATTTAACGATGTTGCCAATTAGAGACACTATGACAGTAATAAAATTTTACCTGTTACATGAGAGTAAAGCAAAGGTTCAGTAAGAAAAGTTTAAACTTTGTTCCAATATTCCTTCTTTATTT
>JAGDQP010030934.1:0-22255 GCA_022664845.1 Lepisma saccharinum | reverse complement strand
GCATTTGCTTGGTGTGACTGAGGAAAATCCTGGAAAATTTTCTGTCAGATTGGCCTGCCGCTGGGATCGATCCCAGGACCTCTCGAAAGCTAAGCCAACGCTCTAGCATTGAGTTACGACCGCTCGGTTTAATAATTAATCCACGAGTTTATTAAATGAGTTATCTGTAGGCTATATACGTAAATGGCATCAAACCTCACGACTACCACCCCAGTATCAAACGGTTGGCGGTAATCTTTTTCTGTCATGTCATCTGATGACACAATTATTGTAAATCACTTGCCAAAGAATGATAGTGGCGGGGCTTCATACCTATTGGCTGTAGTTCATGCAGTTGGTTCATAAAAAAAAATGTATTCGCTATCACATTTTACGACCGAAGCCTTCATATTAAAAGTTGCAGTTCCTCAACACAGAAGATCACCGCCACGTGGACAGCTCTTGGTAGGCTACTGATGTTTATTTTCATTATTTCAAAGTGACTCCTCAGTTTATTGGACTTCACAGGGAATGTAACCATGGTCCATTTGCACCAAAGATAAACTTACTGTCAAGCACTCTTGAACACAATGCTCTTCATTCTTAATAGTTGTTTGCAATACCTACTTTTAACCAGATACACGTAACATACAAACCGGTGTGAAACATGTCATTTTATAGACTTTGTACTTACAATTGACCTCTAGATAGTAAAGTAAATAGTATATCTGTTAAAATAACAATTAATATATTTTTATCAGTAAACAATGACATACAATAAATGTTACACACAACAGCTATAAAAAGTTACTTTTGGAAACAAGATAAAACTGAAAAGAGTGCTTAATTTAGATACATCGCGATAACCGTTAATGCACTGCTCACCATTAAAAATGCAACAGCAAAAAGGATACAAGATAGCAGCCCCAAATTTGGCAGATGGATACCGTAAGGTACAAGTAGCAAATGATCATACTTACCGCCCTGTGCAATGCGTGAGAACGTGGCGACAGTAGAACTACTGAAGGACGATCATGGGCATTCAGAATGGCTGCAACACCGTGAGGCAGAGAGGTTCTTGGATATTCTCCTGGGGTTTGGTAAACTATGCTTCTTCGACACCACAGTTCATCAACTTTAGCTGGGGGGAAGTCGCTGTCGTGAGAGGCATTGTGCAATCATGGATCAGATGTGTTCAATCGGCGAGAGATCAGGTGAACGCTACGGCCAAGAAAGCAGGGAACATGTGTCCAGCCAGGTAGGCTAGGACATCACGTGCCACATGCGGGCGCTCGTTATTGTCCTGGAATGTGGTCCCCAGTAGGACCTGCACTAAAGGGACCAAAACTAGGTCCCACACATTGTCGAGGTACCGTTGGCTGGTCTCATGTCTGCCAATGCATAGGAGACACGAACGGGGACGGAATTCATGGGACCCCACACCATAACATCCTGTGCCGGACCGACTTGTCGATGCAAAACGCAGGCACCGCCCAGCCTAGTGCCACGGAACAGCCAGATACAGATGTACCCATGATGCTGCAGACAGAAGCGGGATTTGTCTCAAAAGATTATGTTCTGTCACTCATCTCTCCATGTACTACGTGGCACCATTGTAGTCGTTCATAACTATTCTGAGCAGTCAGCGGAAGTCGCAGCTATGGGCGCCGTGCAAGTATACCCGCTCTGCCAGACGACATACCTGGTAGAAGTGTTCGTGGGTAGACTGGGCGCTGTGTAACATCCTCCAGTACGTGCGCCATTATTCGGGATGTGGCTGTTCGATCCGACAGAGCCATACGCACAAGCCGTCTGTCCTCGCGGCACGTGGTATAGGGCAGTCGTTGGGATCCGGCATGTCGTTGCGTTTTATCTTCGTGGAGACATCGAGTCCTTTCAGTGTTGTCAGGTTCCCGTTGCAATATTTCCCTCAAAATACTGAAAAATTGCCCGTTTTTTGTAACGATTTCCCGGATTCTAAATTTTCTTTAAAAATTAACGGATTTTTTTTTTAAAAAATGTGCCAAAAAGATGCAACAAAATTTCCCAATTTTTTATTTTTCTTACGTTTCTCTTTTTCCCCCCAGATTTTCCTGTTTTCCGGGAAATATCTCTCCAGCTGACAAGACTGAGTCCATTGCCTGCACTGTGGACGCATTCCGTCTAATACGGGCACCAATGTCACGGAAGGAAAAACCGCACTTGCGATATGCAACAATTCTTGGCATGTGATTAAAGAATAAATGCTACCGTGATTTTAATCTTAATATGGCGGCTAAGCGATCAATGTGACCAGTTTCTACATTTTGTTAACACCTGAAACAAAACTATTCATTCAAACTGAGGGATTGGCTTTGCATTCAATCAAGAGATTAATAATTCGGAAGGTCGTGGGTTTAATACCAACGGCCGACTATCCTGGCTGAGGTTTTTACAGTTTTTTTCTGTCACACCAGGCAAATACCGGGATAGTACCTTCAACTTAGGCCCTGGTCAACACCTTTCCACATCCTTTCCACTCTCCTATCCAGACCTAAGCCTAAGATGCCTAAAGACCATAAATAAAAATTCGAATTCAGACTGAGGGTACATTTAAGTGCACACAAAGAGAAGTAGCTCCTTGACTAAATGGAAAGGAATTTTATTGAGTTGTAGTAATTTTTACTTGTAAGTCTCTGTAAATATTGCATTTTGTGTGAAACAATTCCAATTATTTATAGAATAATATTAACAAATCATAATTTTATTACTACTTTGTACATTCATTTTGAATTAATTAGTTCGGAGAATGTGGGTTAGTTTCAAAAGCTCATGAACCAAGAATCTCTAAAAATAATGTTTCCAAACTTTCACAAAGGCATTTTCCGGTCAATTAGATACGATAAAATGAACACTTTAGCTACCATGTTGGTTTTTGACTGATTTTCCGGGGTGAGATTAATGGGGATTTTGAGTATATTATAAGCGTACTTCGCAGGGAATAATGCAAATCGTTAATTAGATTTAGTATTGCTATAAATAGATCATAATTACGGAAAATCGGTAAATTCAGGCGCCATCTTGAATTTTGACTGATTTCTTGGGTCCTGATGAATGAGGATTTAAAATATGTTAAAATACATAGTTTTTATAGTATAACGCAATTTTTCCGAGGTCAAAATATATTTTGGCTAGCCTATATGATCTTTTTAAGCTTCTGCCTTGAATGGTCTTTTGCAGTGTAACAGTACTTTTAAAGTAACAAGCTGGTACTTGCATTTATAGCTTAGTGAAACCAAAAAACATGTTGCAGCCAAGTTTTAGTTCGTTACTCACTGTCAAAGAACTTGTAAGTTCACAGTGTTGCATAGAATTAATTCAAGAAATCAACATTTGCCTAATAAAATTGCGACAAGGGTACTGAAACCTTCGTTTTTAAAAAGAGTAAGGAAACGAGTAGCGTTGCTCAGGAGATAAGATTGAGGCTGTCTCATCTCGAAAAGTTCTTGTCCAGAAAATGTCGCGTCTAGAAAAGATGCATATTATATATTATGAGAAAATTGTCTCGTTTATGCAGTGGCAGATTCAGAGAGGGGGTGCGGGTGGGAAAATACATTTTTATACCATGATTTCAACGATTTATCTCAAAAACAGTTTAAATTTGTTTGCGGACAATTTCATTTATCTAGAAATATCAATTTTTGAGGATGCCGGTGTCATATTCTGTGATAAAATGATAAATGGGGTAATATGATAACTATACTTAAAATATCGAAAATGCATGAAAATATCGAAAATGTTCCTGGACTATTCCACCTGCGCCCACCCTCACGAAAATCTTGGATCCGCCACTGACAGTATGTAGATTTTCTTTATTTGTAGTAGAGCACTTTTGAATATTTTTTTACATATTTGAATGTCCCCATGTGCTTTTGGTGTGTGTGTCCTTTTCAAGAAATTTGATTTTGCGTATGAAGAGTATTGGTGAGCTGTTGGACGCTACTAGGCTTGGAATCAAGAGATCCCGGGTTTGATAACCTATGGTGCCCAACAAAAGTGATTCGCAATCTGTACTTTAAACTGTAGTTCTCATCGTTGTCATCTACCGGGAGTGATTTCACTGTCTTTAATGCAGAAGTTAAAGAAATAATTGTCTATCTCTGTAGTCGTTTGTTAGTGTCGAAAAGATTTTGGATTCGAATTCCGAAAGACGTGAAAGTTTGTAAATTTTAGAAGAATTGCGCCTCATAAAATTGGGACAGTACTAAGTCAATAGTTACTAAAGTGGTCAAAATAAAATTAAGTTTATCAAAATTGTATCAAGATTTTTTTATTTGTTGTGCGTTTCCATCTGTTAAATATTTCCGAATACAAAAGATGAAGTTGTCAACAAACAGCAACTGACTAAAGAACTCAAGTGACCATATTAAAGGATTACAATAATATTTTCTGAAAAAAAAAATCAGTACTCGATGGTCGAGAAGAGAAACGGTAAGCATAAAGAGATTTTTAAAACATTCATCGTACAGGAATTTAATTCCGTTCCAGAGGGGTCTTCCTACTTAAAGAGGTTATCGCGACGACCAGAGAAGTTTTAATGTATTTATTATGTCATAAAAAAGCAAGACAAAGACTCGCGATAACTAAAAATTCATACCCAGAAAATAATAGGCAGAAAGGACACAGCTTTCTTCCGACTTCGGAATCCCTCTTTGGGTTAGAAACCGCGTTTTCTGTGTAAAACATGCAAACTAGGTACCACGCCCCTTGAGTTTGTATCTTCTCTTGTTTCAAACCACTAACATGCTTGCGCCATTTGTATCTATGCATGTTCCCCTCAGAATGTCTTGTTCCTTTTTCTTTTAGAATAATACAAGAAGGCCTGAGTGAATAGCTCTTGTTATTTTATTTTCATACATAAAAAAAATCTTGATATGTTGAATAATTCATTACCCACTCTAACCAACACCACCCCCTCGCTGAGAGGAATGATTCATTGGCCAGTAGCAATAGGCTACTGGGAAAAAATAATGGCTAAGGAATTCAAGCAAGATGTAAAAGAAATAGAAACTGAAAATACACCCTGGGGGTGGGTGGGGTGAAATTGTTGCTGAAATCAGAAAACATTGAAATGAAAAGGAAAATGGTCGGTAACGTTATACAATCAAGAATAATATAGTGCGTGAGGACCTCGTATTTCCATACTTCTGATGTCTGCGGATTGGAGTCGCGGTTATAAGGGAAATGGTTAGAGGGAACGTTGCCATCATTCCGTGATTTTGCCACATAGAAACATTGAAATCGAGGCAGGAATGGAAGTGAATGCATGCATGCTTAAATACACTATCACAATGATTATTACCACAAAAACGAATTTCATCACACCTATTTATTTTGTAAATTATATGTTTCATGTGATACCTACCAATGTTTGAGAATAGCGACTTCAGGCACTATCGATTTAAATTTTTAAAAAAGCAGGTCTTAGAATCTTTTATACGTATGAGAGGGGAGAAATATATTACGATACTGATTGAGAGCTGACGTGTTGATGACTTTTTTTTCAAAGAGATGAAATCTAAGCAAATTTCACAAATTAATTCATAGAAATAATCTTAGACATTCAACTATACAGTGGGATGTTGAAACATCTATCGTTTCCATGGTAACAAGACCAATAACTTTTCTAAAACATTGCCCTAAATATTAATCATTATGCTCAGCTCAGTTCTGTAGACACAGCAGAAAATAACTGCATCCTAGTTTATTTAATTCTTGTTAGTTTCTTCTTTACAGAAAATTAGACGACACACAAAATAAATGCTCGTTACTGGACTTAACGGGAATCGAAACCAGTTCTTCTGCTTGCCGAGCAATTGCTCTTCTACCGAGAAATCAGCAACATGGACAATTTATGTGCATTAAAGTGTCTCAATTCAAATGCCTTCGAAATGTGGACATGGAGGAGAATAAAAACAGATTGACCCAATGGACTCTGGAATAAAAAAAAAACATTGATCAGTAAATGGAGTATGTGAGATACGAACTGTTCTGGAGTGCAGGAAAGCAAAACGAAACTGTTTAGGACATTTTTTTACGTAGAGATACCAAAGGATGTAATTTCCAGTATGATTGAAGTAAAAATGAGAAGAGTAAGAAAAGATCTTAACAGCATTAAGAAGGATAGGTCGTTCGATAAGACGAAAAGGAAAGGGCAAAATTGGACAGGACGGTTTGAAAAAATAATTAAAGTAAAGGAAAACGAAAACTTATGACATAAAACTTGTTAGTAATTTTACAAGCTGGCGGAAGAAGTTTTAACTAGATATCCAGGGATTTTATAAACAATTTTTAATTTTTAAAAACATTTGAAGTCTTTTCTACAAATTTCAGTCTATGTTAAAATAAGTCTATTATGTTAAAATCTAAATTTCTTAGGTAATCTCGAGTTCTACAAACATTGCACAGTATAGTTACTAGATGGCACAACAAACAGAAAAAAAAATATGTTACCTGCAATAGTTGTTTTCTTACATAAGTGCAATACTACTGGAAGAAATGTTTAATCCTTTTCTGCAGTCCATCATTTTTACAAGGAATAATATTATTATGATGTTTTCCTTAACATTTTCGACTGCAACAATAAAATTTTAAGAAAATATGTACTACCTTTTCGTATAACATTTGAAGGAATTCAACATTTTATGGTACAATTCGTTTGGACATGTCGTTTATTTTTTGCGAAGGAGTCAATATTTCCATTTTGTTTTTGTATAATGTTTGACTTCTATCTGTTTTAATTCAATAACCAAGAAACTTAAAAAACAGAGATTATATGTCACAAAGAACTGAGAATTGACGCCAGCTGAGTAAAAGCTACAACCAACATGAAATGGTATATGAAGTACAAAGACTCTCATGTATGACACTATTTCCACATTAGTAACGTCTATAACCACCTTAAACATACATACAAGGTTACAGCCATAGAGTTAGGAATATAAATAGAGGAAACCTCTTCTCTTGCATGCTCTTATACACACTCTTTCTCTTTCTGTGTGTGTGTTCATGCTATCAGTGTTGATTATTATAAACAATAGTTAAGTGTTGTAATTATTAGAATGTTATATTCGCAATAAGTGGAATCCAGGGTAACATGTTCGGAACAGATGTATTTTCAGAAATTAGAAGTAAACCACCCGTCTACATTTTCGAATTGCCCTAAAAAAATATAGAAAATCCAAAAGTAACTTCTATCTTGCTGTTAGATTTCTGGGACCTGTACTTTATAATGTTAGGTTCTTTTTTATTTTTACTACATTTTCATTTCATATTTTTATCTGTTCTCTCTTCTTCTTCGTCTTCTTCTTCTTCTCCACCCCTTTCTCTCTAATTTCTCTGGCTCTGTCTAACAGACATCAATCGGTTTGCATATTTCATTGTGTGTTTAAATTACACCCTACATCATCTACTGTTTTATTTCGCTTTTATTCTTTCATTTCATCTGTTCTAGTTCATGTACTGTACATCTGGAAAAGATATGTGTTCATGTTGTTTGTTGATTTTTGTTACGTGGGAGAGACGGAGGGAAGGAGAAAGAGATGTCTGTTTACCTAACACGATTATACGATAATAATGTGTAAATTGGGTGGCCTAACTGCACGGCGTTTTATGCTAACTAGTAAGTGGAAACAAAAATGATCAAATTTGAAGGAAAGTTATGCAAAACAGTGTGGTTGTTTTGGAATAAAAATAGTAACCCCATTGGTAATAGGAAAGTTATAGTGATTGATGAAAAGAGTACATGAAAGAATTATATGAAATGTCACAACGCCCACTGAAAAGTGAAATTAAATCATGAAGAAGCAGACTTAAGTTATAATGATAAAGGGTTCAAAACACCAAGAGAAGAATTTGAGAAGGCTTTTAGTAAAATAAGACTCCGTAAAGCAATGAATGTGAATGCTATTCCGATTGTTGAATTGTTTTTAAAAAAATAGGAGAAAAAGTTAAAAAAATAAAACGGTGAGACTATGCAATCTAATTTGATTCAGGAGAATGTCGAAATGACGAATAGCGTACTCAGCAAAGATTCTTCTACGAATATTAAACAAACAGAAGATTAATGGAGAATTTGAGGAGGAACTGTTTGGATTTTGAAGAGCAAAGGGAGCCAGAGACATTATTAGTTTGTTAAGAACATCATCGTCAATACAAGAAATGGATAATCATCAGCTTCCTGTGCTGGTATGTCTCCTGAAATCCCATCTCTGAAACATACGTTACGTAGAATAATAGAGGGGGTGGAAATGTCCATACCTGGCTGGGTTGACGGCAGAGAGAGAAAAGGTAGAGAAGATTTTTTACAGAGATTGGGAAATCTCAACCTCGCCCTCTGTTTCAAATCGAACACTGGTGAAATCAATATGTGTTTGCTACAGGATTACGAATATACGTAGGTTAGGAAACCTAGCCAATAAAATTTACATATAATAAGACTAAGAATATACCTAATCTACAAGCTATGCTTGTATAGCGATATTTGTAACTAAACTATATATATACACACAGTCACTGGATAATTTTCCTTTACCATCTAATAGATAATAAGTAAATAGTAGATATTAGGTTGGTATTGGAGGTACAGTTTGCAATAAAAGTTGATCAGGAAGATTCATTGCTGTGTATTTCAACCGCTCGTCACATCATCAGAGACGCACTCAAACCCATTTCATCCTATATTTGATGTGTTCTTTTACTGCTTTGATATTTATAATTTAAGTATCAAGAGATTGGAGAAATTCTTGATATGTGATTGGATGAAATCTTGGGAAGTCAAACTTGTTTATGACAATGTGGTGAGTTAAACATGTCAACAATAACAGTAAAAATATTTATGATTCCTTGAGTTTTAATATCCTAACAATAGTCAGATTTTTTTAATTTCCTATATGATTTTGATTTGGTTCTTATATTATAGAGTATACTTGGATTACTCATCAAATGTATTACTTACTAAAATTCGCAAATTTCATCAAATTTAGTAAAATAGAACCAACATTTTTTAGTAAGTATTTATAAATAGACCGAAAGTGCGATTGAAACGTTATAGAAGCTACTGCAGATGGAGTATGTATCATAACCTCTATCAATTCTTTTTATTTTTAAGCAAATGTTTAAAATGTTTTAAACACTTTTTTTTTGCAGCCTATAAAAAATGTGTTTAAAACAAAAAGTACATGTTTTAAACATACTTTAAAAAAACATTTTTTTTTCAACCCTGGTTTTCATAGACTGGGGAGAGAGGACGAAGATGTTCCATTTTGGAGATTCTCAACGATATTAGTCCAAATTTTGACAATTTCTTATTATAGTCAGTTATATGAATTTGTCAGTCATATGAAATTTTCACAATATTAGATTCACAGGCGTATCTCATAAATCACAATGTTGCATGTGAGCTTCAATGGAAAATAAAAGACTTGCACTAGACAGATACCAAACAATAGTGTGGGTATTAAAAGAAAAGCCAATGTGTATGCCTATCTTCTTATTGTAACAATAGCGAAAGAAAGAGAATGAAATCTCTATGCATAATGTTTTCATTAATATAATATTGAAGACCAATAGAAAACATAAGGTCTGTATGAATTTCATTATCACTATTCCTTATTACTCAATCATACAATAAAGAGCGAGGTTCTTTTGTTGGTTATACTATAAAATGGCACATAACAATGCAAATAGTATTTGAAAACAATAGTTAAGAGAACACAAATCAGTCTGTTTTTTATACAGCTATTCGGCAGTTTCCAAATATGTGAGTGTTATTGGTTAAATCTACCTGGTAGTGTAAGGTATTCGAAATTCCTGTCATTTTGCTTGCAACAGATTTTGCGTGAGAAATGCTGATGACGCATGAACATAAACTTTGGAATGCCCCAGCAAATTCTTTACTTTTATGAAAACGTAATTAAAGAAGTTTGCAGGTGCTACGGTATTCCTTTCTTTTGTTAATAGTTGCATGATCAGATATTAGTAGTAATTCTAAATGCTCCAGGTACAGATCAGACATGGACTGAGTGGTCTTGACCCACCGTAATCCACCTTACCCTGGACCATATTCACTACAGTATCAAAGTAATATGCAAATTTTGTGTGCACATAATTTCATGGTTGACTGCTGTAAATTGGATAAAAATGTTAGGTTGCGTTCCAGCACCAACAACTGATCTTCCCTCCCCTTGCCACATGAGGAGACCATAAGGCATATCGTGGACTTGACTCTCGCTTCTATTTCGGAAGTTGTTCCTGTGTCAGTCAAATATATCAAAGCATGACGCAGCTCATCAGACACAGAGTGAGGAAATTGGATCACATTCTAAGCGTGGGTCGTAGATGTAGTGGGTCAAGTTTTAACCGTGGGTCGTGGATCAAGTGGGTTATGTTAACCTCAAGGTTATATCCCTTTGAACTATCCTATAGTATTGTATTTGTAGTGAGAAATTCCTCTTCCTGTATAAATTGTCACTGGCGGAAACAGAAACAGGATGATTTTATTTTCCAAAAGGCTTTCTTTCATATCCTTGGTATAGATCAGAAGCGCACATGCAAGTAACAGTGTGCGCTCGTAAAATACAAAGAAAGACCACGAGCGCATAAAACCCAGTAGGAGGTTGCCAAATTGTGTGCGTGGTATACTGTAGGGAATCCAAGCTGACAGTCCAATGAAAATAGACTATAGTTGCTATCTAAAGTAAGGTGACCATATTGTTTCCAGAAAATCCAGAGAGTCGGATAATTCCACTTCGGGGGGCACTCTAATGTAAAGAGACGTTGACAATCAGTGAAATTAAAAGCATGTTCAAAGTAAGAAACTCGTTAAGAGACACATGGAGCGGGCTGACTTCGTGTCGTGCAAATTTTCTTTTCGCTGCCGAAAATTCATTAGTGAATCAAAATATTTTTTATGGCTACTACAATTTTAAAGTGTGTATCGGATTCTTTATGTTTTGCTACCATGTTTTTTTTATATATATTTTCTAGGGAAGACTTAAGAGTCGCCCAAAGTCACATCGTAATTTAAGGTGATTTGGGCGGTCGTGAGTTTTACATACTGTACCAAAGCTACAATGTGAAAGAGATTGGTTTGGGTTTTCTTCTGAAAACCCAGAGGTAGGTTTTGGATCTATTTAAGAGAAGTTCTGGTGGGTTTTCTTCTGAAAACCCAGAGGTAGGTTTTGGATCTATTTAAGAGAAGTTCTGGTGATGTAAATACCTGTGAAAGGCACTTTTTGCTTCAAAGGTTTGAAAATGATATTTTAAAAAATATGCACAATTAAGAAGTAAATTAAAAATATATATAATGATAAAGAAATTTTCAAATAACACAGAGAAAATAATTCTGTTATACGGACAAGTTAAAGTATGTCAATTTTTTTTTTCCGGAGAGAACTTGTGAGTTATTTAAGGAATTCGGCAGCAGAAAATACTTCGATTTACTTATATATCTCAGTCATAAGTCTATGGAACATAGTAAACGAAACCCAGTAAAATCATAATCACAAAGAAAAGGTAATAAGAATCGTTACAGTACATAAACAAGCAAGAACATTAAAATATAAGAGAGATTTGGATAAAGAAGAACAAGGGGTAATTGGGAACACTGACTCCCGCTCACTCAACATACATTAGAGAAAGAAAATGCTGTGCCCATGTTGAAGGTTAGGTTTATTCCTCAAAAGATGTGCTAGTTGAAAATCTTATAACATGAACAAAGTAACGTTTCCCCCATAAGTCTATGAAAAACCCTGTTTTCAATTTTTGTAGTGTCTTGTTTGACCTCCCGCCCGCCTCCTGTAGAACTTATAGTAATCATAGTGAAATTTAACTCCTAGAGAACTTTTTTTTATAGCTGAAGGAGGTGCATGAAGACAAAGGACTGTACTCCTGAAATGCTCTGCACAAAAAAAACTATGGTTGGAGTAATCATAAAATGATAAAATCCAATTCGTCATAGTTGAAATTGGGACAGCAATACTATGGGTTGCAAATACAATAAAAATCTTGCTAATCGTGTATTGTCATTATGACAATGCACATGGTTAGGTGTATCGTCATAATTACAATATTGTGAACAATATATTATGGTAAAATTCCTATTTCAAGTTAAATTAGCAAGATATTTTGTTAGCATTATAGCTAATAATACAACAAACCATTTCCAAAAACATTTTCTCATCCTCTGTTTCTCCTAGGGGCATCAAATTTAGTGATTTTCTATTTGAACGTATGTACTTTAATGGTCTATAAGCCATATTTTCAGAGAATTTAAAATATCCACTGGATAGTCCTAATTTTTAGTTCTGAAATTTCGAATAAAATTCTTGCAAACCACAAACGGACGTCCTCTGCGTTTAAGGATGTTGCAGACGGATCTCTACTTATTAATCAATATTGATTCCGCAATTCAAGATGCTAGTCTTGCACCATCAACTACTGTGACGCTGTTGAAGGAAAGTAAATCAAGCATGCATATTCCCAGAATTAGTACGAACTTCAAGATATCGATTTAAAAAAAAAAAGCTACTCTATTGTTGTCTGCCATAATTTTATGATGTAGGTTATTGTGACAATGGTATAAGTACGTTACTTTTCTTTTCTTATATTTGTACGTAATCATTTGCATTCTGCTATTGACAAATAATGAGTCACCTTCCTTCAAACCATTGTCCACAAGAGCATTTTTCATGACTTGATGTAAACATATGGCCAGGAGGGCTTCGGAGATGACCAATCATGGCCATAAAATACTCTTAGAGTAGAAAGAACGACTCCACTAGGTAATACGCCATGAATGAATATTGATAAGGATCACAAGGGCAATAAAGAAGAGAGAAAGTAGATAGTGAACAGTAGAAAAGAAAACAATTTACGGTGATGATTAAAAACGAATAAAAGTTGAGTTGTTTGTTTCTCCAATACGTGATCGTACACCACGCCATTAGGTTAGTACGGTAAATGTGAATTAGATGCATTAGAAACAATGTGGCTTACATCTTCATTCAGTGTTTCTACTTCACTGTTTGGGATGAAGTATTCTCTCAGTACTGTCCATTCGTTAAAGTATATTCTTTTTATATGTCTGTGTTAATATTTCCGTACGGTTCTTTTACTAATGTCATTATCTCTCTGATAATTTAGAGGGTTTCTGTTAGTTATTTCGTTATTTCGAAATTGTGTTATACTTTTACGTAGTCTACTTAAAACTCATTTCTGCACAGAACGCTTCCTTTTACAGGAAATCGTGTCCGTGCTCATAGACATAGCATAAATATTGCGCAACAACATATGCAATGAAGATAATAATTTTGGTATGGGTCTAATCCGGACTCGAGTTAAACGTTTCAATTTCATCATTTCTTTTCCTTATTCTTTTCTCATTTTTTGGGGGGAAAGGGCAAGTTTAGAATACAGAAACATTCAGGAAATTCACCATTATCCGCATTCAAAATACTGTACACAGAAAATATGTGTTCGTGGATATTGTGTCAAAACTTCTTGAATATTTTCGTATCTTCGTTTGTCATTTTCCCTTGGAGCATTTTTAAGCTTATTCATTGTAAATAAGGACTCACAAAGACCTCCTTGGACCTCTCAGTTTTCTCGTTACAACTACAAGCAAATGATATACACTGACCAGTTCCATGATTTTCTGTGATATTTTAAGTTTTAATATTTAAGTAAAAATTCAAAACAAGGCATTTGCTTTATAAAACGCGAAAGATAAGGTAATTAAAAGATTTTCTTAGATTGCTTCATTTTCTACGATTCCTGTACCTCTTCTCTAAACAATCGAACACCTTTATCTATATAAAATAGACATTTTCTTAAATATCCTATGTCCACTCATCAGTACAAAGCGACCATAACTCAGTTGAGAGAGGATTGGGTTCAAATCGAACGCCTAGCCATCCTGTTCCTGATACATTTTCTTATATTTGCCTTTAGTTACACCAAGTAAATGCAATGAAAAAGGTCAGCAATATCTTCAAACTAGACCCTGGCCAGTTTCTTTCCCATATCCTTTCCCCTACGATCTGCCTGATCTAACAAGTGAAAAAAGATGTCTAAAGGTCATAACCTAAACTTAACTCATTTCTACCAGTCAGCTTTTTGCTTATAGAAATATAATTCTACGTAAAACATACAGTGAGAAAAAGGTTGATCGCAGCAAGATATCAGTTTATCTTGCCATTTAAACATCTCTCTCTCTCTCTCTTTCTTTCTTTCTTTCTTTCTTTCTTTCTTTCTTTCTCTTCATTTATTATAAATAAGCTTCAAAAGAACTTCAATGTTTTTTAAAAGGAAATATGTACCTTAAAACAATATATGGCATAGATGAAAGTATCTTAACTCATGGCTCTAGTAAACCAGTGACAAATGAGAGCCGTGTCGTGACTAGCAATTCAAGGACAGAATAGACAGTATTCCATTCTTTGCAGATTTCTTTAAAAGTAAACAACTTCAAGCGATATAGTTCATTCTTCGATCCTGATATAATGAAAAAAAACAGAACACTTCGAAAAAGATTAGGTCCAGATATACTGTCTTAAGATGTCCTTGATCGAAGAACATTATAAATATTACTATGTTGTAGGTGTAAATTAAAAATATATGAAAGAATTTATATTGATTCCTTTCACTTCCCTTCAAAACTTTCAGTCCATTAAAGCACTATCAATAACAAACAGTTTATTCCAGGTGTAATTTCGGGAGACCCGACAAATGTTTGACAGAGACGGGATCCTCTGCTCATCTCGTATATATGGCCCTTCTTTTGATTGCATTTGTTCCAAACGTATTTCCCCGCTATATTGCTAACCATGTAGAGAATCACTTACGGAGAGGTGAATTTAGCTTTATTAAATTTAATTCTTGTAGAAATGATTTATTTGAGATTGAGAACGTATAGATTTATTTAATGGTTTTACTTAACTTTTCAAAGATGTGTATTTCATTACAGTAAACACATTCCACTTTAGAGAAACTCAGTTTTAAGGCCAAAATTTCTTGTGTCTAAGTTAATAGGTCCCTCATACAAGAAAGTATGTACTGTATATTAACTCTGTTATACAGAACAGCTTTAAAGAAAAATATTCATAGAATGAGAGACGCCATGCTAATTACGAAATCAAACTCAAGCCACTCCTACCAGTGGATTTCAACAATCGGCTTCCAGAGTTATGGTTGACTTTTCAAATACGGATGCAAAAAAATAATTTCATCGTAGATGCAGATTTGATAGTGTTAAAATAATGGGTACTATTAGCATTGTTTCATTTGTCAAACGTGATTTAACTGTTGCATCCAACCACTTTTAGAATATGTTATCTCGTAATTTCTTTGGATACAATCCATAGGTTGTATTTACATTGTGTCAGTATCAAGAGTTACCTGACTGACTACCTTACCAAACTATTTGGTCTTTCAATTAGCATCCGTAGCTGAATGTTTAACGAAATGTGACTAGCAAAACCTTGTTTAGCCACTGAAAGCTTTCTAATGGCCTTCTAATCCTAAGACTTATTTCACTCCCAGTTTAATAGCAAGTCTAGATTAGAATCAACATCGAACTGAAAAAATTTCGTATTTCTTTATTATTTTGTACTTCTCGTAATATTTGTGTTCTCTTTCTTTTCCTTTTTATATACTTGCAAATTTTTGTTTCTTTATTACTAGTATTTTGGAGCGACTCAGATCGTCCGTTCTCTTATAATAAGCCTTTTTGTGTTATGAATGTTTCCTTCTCTATGGCTAATGAGCTTGTGCTTGATATTTAATCCGAGTCCTGTTTTAGGTTAGTCTTATCTCTAGGTATTTGGAAGTCTTCGCTGTTTCTATTTTCCGTCCATTCTATACTCCTTTTTCATGTTTGTTAATTTCTATTTGTTCTCTTTTCGAAAAACCATCATTTTTGTTTTGCTGGTGTTTACTTTCAAGGATCAGTCATCATACTGTTGATTTAACGTGATTCGTGTGCGTAGTATCCCTTTGCCAACTAGCCAAGAGCTCGTAGCTTCTAAGGACGACGCTTTTTATTTAAATGGGATCCGAACCACGATTGACTTTCTATCCGAGGTAGATATCCCTTCGCGGTAGCGACCTTACCTAACCGCTCTAACTAACTTGTTCCCGTGATATCTAGACTCTAGACTTCATGTGAAGGCTCAACTGTTCAGTTTTCACCCTAGAATTCATATAATACGATTTAGCGAATATGCATACGATTCCTGGATCCTCCAAGTAAAAGATAGGTAAACCCATCAAGTCTGTATTCTCTTAATTGAAATCAATACTAATACAAGAAAGACGATGCTATTGCACATTAAAACACACGTTTAATATGTATACACAAGTGGTAATGTTGCTTTATTTATTTATATTTTAATCTTTTTCCTGCTGGTATTTGGTTGTCTAAGTAAGTGCAGTATCTATGACGCAGGTTGTTTGTTAGTTTCCTTTCCTCTGCATCTGAAACAGAGACAGACAGGCTAGAAAATCTTACCGAGATGTGAATATTTGGACAGAAACTGACGTCATCATACGTAAACACGGTGCTCAAAATACATGTGTATTTTGCTGCTTTATCTTCGAAATGTTTGTTACAGCATGTGACAATAGTGCTCATTAAAAGCAACAGTGCAATCATTTGTGTTTGCTTATGCAGTATCAACTGATGACGTAAAAAGTTTTGTAAATGCTCCGCTAGTCACGATCTAAGATTCATCACAGCTTCACGCGCTATAATTTTGAAAGCTATCCTGTGATAACAGATTCAGTGTTTCTTTTAGGGAAATCTTTATGGGGCGGTATTTCTATTATCGTCTAAGAGGTGATTTATTTCTCCAGTATATAAACACTTATTATATTATTATTCTAGTCCTCAAAAGCTTTTTGGAGAGGTACATTTCGTTCTTTGCAAGAGAGAGGCTTTCAGTCAGCGCCTTGAAAGAAACATTGAACCGTTTGTGTTTATGTCAATGTGTCATTAAAAAGTTTTGATTTTTTAAAATGCTATGCTTTTAATATCTACAAACATCAATATCCAAGGCGGGATTCGAACCTGCGGTCTCATGGACACAGGACAAACGCACTAGTCCACACGGCCATCTAAGTCGAGTGAATTTCGATTGAGGTCTATTAGTGTCAGAAAATGTGACAATGTACATTTTTTTTTTGTGGGAGTCAAATTCGTGCGGAATTGTGTATAACTATAAATTGCAGTGCTTCACTTGTCACAAAAGTATGGGACACTACATAGCATCGTGCTTACAATCAAAGAAAAGTGAATAGGTCGTATTGCGACCAAATTTCATGTCTACAGGTCGATTGTTGAAGTTTTACTCACGTTTACAGAGCGAATCATCTGAAACTTCTGGAAAGAGATTAACAACAGTCAAGTATTCAATCACCTGTAATCGGTTTTGTACAGAAAATACCTCAGAAACGTCTTATTTAGGCCTATATAGTTCACTCGTCGCGAAAAAGTTTTACTGTGAATTTTGATGGGACAGCTTTTCGATTGAAGTCTATTGATGTATTCATTTAGAAATTGATGTTTTACGCTTTTGTTTAGGGTGTGTGTGTGTATGTATGTATGTATGTATGTGTGTGTGTGTGTGTGTATGTGTGAGAGAGAGAGAGAGAGAGAGAGAGAGAGAGAGAGAGAGAAAGAAAGAAAGAAAGAAAGAAAGAAAGAAAGAAAGAAAGAAAGAAAGAAAGAAAGAAAGAAAGAAAGAAAGAAAGAAAGAAAGAAAGAAAGAAAGAAAGCATATAAGAGGAGTGTTCAATCACTGTCCGTGATATAGAAGGAGTTAGACCACGATTTTTGTATGTTAGTACAGTATATCTTTATTCAAGTTTTCAGTAGTAAGAGTTAAAAATTTCACATTTCTGTAGCTGACAGTGGTAATATTCTTTGTGTTTTTGAGTTAGCGAGTGAGTCCTGGATGCATTTTATTGATGTCGGGGCTCCCGCGGAGGAGGGCTGGGGCAAAGTTAGGTGCTTTCAGCCCCTTTTCCCACTATGCATTTGGGTGGCTACATCCCCTCCAAAGTAGATACGAGCATAAAATTGATATCAATACAGAGAAATGAATATACTAACAAGTGACCATGGGACTTGCAATAGAAAGCGGAATTAAAAATTAGGAAGCTCATACCTACAAAAGCCGTATGTGATTTTGCAGGGCTTTCGTATCCCCTCACGTTAACAGTCCTATCTACCCCTCTAATTGTCACAGAGATATCGTCACCTGGGAGCCAGAAGGTACTATGTCAACTTTTTGGCAAAATGGAGTTAATATTGCAGTCAAAGACCTTGTACTGAAGGGGATCAACCCCCAAATTAGCATCTCACAAAATTATCTGTAAGTGACTAGAAAAGTTTGAAATAAAATGAATTTATACAGAATTTAAATTGAACTTCAAACTTTAATACTGTTTTGTTTTTTTTCTCAAAAGAAGCAAAAGTACATAGTACCTTCTGGTTCCAAGGTGACGATATGAACCATACCCCGCTGAAAAGCTTATGGGCCAGAGATTTCAATGCGTCTCATAAGTTTTCCAACGAGGTATGGTTCATGTCCCTTTTTTCGTGAAATCCCTGTCCGTTGCCTCTTTAAGTTGGGGAACAAATGAAAGCCGCTGGGAGCAAGATCTGAAGAGCAGGGAGGATGCTGAAGTAGTTCAAGACCTGCAGCTTCAATTGAAGCCATTATATGATGACTTCTGTGGGCGGGTGCATTATCCTGGTGCAGGAGGACTTTCCTGATCAACAGTCTCCTTCTTTTCTTTCTGGATTGCATCCCTTAATTTTGGAATTAGCGGTACGTAATAGTTTCCAGTGATCGTCTGCCTTTGTTCGAGATAATCAAATAGGTGAACTCCTTTGGCATTCCAAAATTTGGTACCACAAGTTCGTCAACGGATGCTTGGATTGTGAATTTAGGCTGCGGGGTGGTACCGCCACTTCACGCTTTGCTTCTTACATTCCGGATAATATTGGTATATCTAGGTTTCATCCACGGTTACATATCTCACAACAACTTGGTCATTATTTCGCTTGAATAGGACTAACTTGGTCTCTGACGCACCAACTCGTTCTCGCTATTGATCAATAGTTAACGATTTTGGACTCACTCGCTATCTGAAAACATATAATTGTATGTGACAGAAGTCTAAAATGTTTAACACTTACTACTAAAGTCTTGTATAACAATATACTAATGTATAAAAATCGTGGTTCAACTCCTTCTGGGCCAGGGACAATAATTGTTGCACACTCCTCGTATTTTACTGCGGAAAATATGAATGAAATAGTTTAAATGATATTCGATAGATTGTGCCGTGCAGATGTTTCTATAATCTTCTTGCAGTTCAAAACATGTTATTTCTGTCTATGCAACTGTGATTTCTTAATAGGGACTTTTAGGGCTTACTTGAACAATATAATTTGTACAGTATGTTACCTTTAATATAGGACAAAAGTGATTATAGAAAATTAATACACCCATACAATTATGATGATATCTGTATATACTAATAACTAAATAATACAAATGATTAAAAAAATATCTATTATTGCTAAATAGGCTTACGTGAGATTATACCATAATACTATATAAATATAATACTGTTAGGGTTATTCCAAAATTTCTAGATTCTTGTCAATATTATCATAATGCTATACTATTAGACTTTTTACAAAGTATGTAATAACAGCATTTCTTTCTTGATTTTCCAGGTAAGGTGTTTTGGGAAAGTTATTCAAATTAGTAAGTATAGTTTCACATAGGTTATCCTTTCTTTACTAATATCAGAGGTATAGTGACTTGTATCAGAGGTACAGGATTTCATAGTGACTTGTATCGCTATATAATGTCATTTAAACGATTAGAGAACATAACACAGAACGGTAAGATAGCATGTCATCAACCAGACGTACTATTTTACTTAACTTCACTCTTCTGTCTGTTTGTTTGGTTCAAACCTTCTAATTCCATTTTAACTCTCTTTCATTGCTCCAAGCGACTTAATAATTTTCCAGTCGGATGACAATTTAAAATTTAGAAAACTGAACTCATGCTCCCATGGGGCACAAAAATGCCATCCCTTTCTATTTTAATCCACTTCCACTAATTAAATCCACTGCGCAGGCTTACGTAGATCTAACAATAGAAAATTTGGAAAACTCATTCCTCACACGCAGGGGTGATTAATAAAAATTAATCCTCTTCGATTTTAACTTATTTCCGCAAATGTTATCCACTTGAAACTTTGCAAGTATGTGTACTTCAGATGAAAATATAAAATTTTCCAAGACTCACCTCTGACATGGTGAAGAAATTCAACCAGTTCAATTTTAAAACTCACACCACATCCATCTCGTTCACAACTGATTTCAGAGCAAAGAGTTATTCATTGAACCAGTTAGTTTCTGAGCCCCCCACAATTTGCACTGCTCGGGGTATTCGTGCATCGTGGGCTACTGCCACCTGACTAGACAATCAATGCAATTATGTACTCGCAGCCATTGGAAGGTGTGCATAAAAACTTAAAACCATTTGTGAATCGAAGAGGTGTTATTCTGTTATAGGACAACTCGAAGCCACATATTTATAACGTCACCCATGATACTATTATCCGACTTGGTTAGGAAACACTAATACACTCCCATATTCCGCTGACATTGAACCTTAGGATTACCATTTGTTAGAAAACTATCTGCGAAGGTAATGGCCCTGAACACTCGACTAGGTGATACACGCACTGGATGATTTATTTGGTTCGCGATCTGCTGCATTTTCTACCACAGTGAGATCCATAGTATCGTTGCTGCTTATGGGAACCATTCATAATTTCCCAAGTACGTCTTACTTCACGTTATCGCTTTTTTCTTCCTAAGGATCAAAATCCGACATAACTTTAATGGTTACCTTAAAGAATAGAGGTTTGGCCATTTAATAAATTCATCAGTACGGGTCCTGAAACATTATCCAACAGGACTGGAAAAAGGGGGAGGCAGCACTAAAATCAATACGATAGATTCTGAAGTACTGAAACGAAAATAATATAGTAGTTCCCAATAAATAAAACTGGCAGCACACAAAACAGATTTCCCTCCTCAACTCGAAAAGAAAAAAATGTCCAAACAAGTTATATGCCAACAAACAAAAAGAAATGACTGGTTAAGTGAGTGACCCTACAATTTTTACTGTGTATGAGGCGCGTCATCTTTGGTTATACCACCTGTAGGGTGGCTTACCTTTTTCTTCTCGCTTCTCAACCACTTGACGCTAATCGTTTCCGCTGAAAGATTCCCGTGGAGGTGGAAAAAGAAAAACCGCACTCTAGGACAGAGATTGCTGAAGAGGCGTGGTTACATGGATACCTATATTCTCGCTTTTTCATATTCTGGCACCTTTGTATAGGTGATTGTCAACCATAGCAGAAGTTTTGTTGCTGGTCTTCTTCCGTGAAAGGTGAAAAAGAAATCTTCTGCATAGACAAGATAGACGACTTCATGGCGCCATTTTGTACTATAATTAAACTTCTTGGAACAAAATGCACCTAGTCCGCACCCATCCTGTTTTTCTTTCTTTAAAATTAGGGATAAGAAAAATCTATCTACATTGTAAGCGTAATTCTTCTGAGCTCGTTTTCTCTCTATTGTATTCGTTGTAAGCGTGTTTGTAATGTTAAGACTTTCTTTTTGTCTTTTCATTGTGTGCTAATATTTTGACATAGTGAAGTACAATGAAACATGCAAGAATAACAGACCATAGGACCAAAGTGTGAAAAATTGCAACTTACTGTTAAACTGTAATCAAAAGATCTTAACAGAAACTTTTTTCTTTTTTCACTTACCATCAGACATTTTATTCTTCCTCTCTGTCAACAAAACATTAGTAATGGTGAGGAATATGTTATATTATGTTTTGTCTTATTGCCGCATGTTTGTTAGTAAAAACAAATAATAGTATATTCAGTTTTGACACATCGAAGACCAGCTGATCCATGTTAAAACAGATCGAGTGGATATTCTAGCAGCTTTGATATTTTCTTTCTTCCAGTTCTACCAGTTATTATTATTAATTATTATTGTTATTAATTTTAGGTGAGAGCCCGCCCGTTGGTGCGGGGTGAGTAAACTATGTTGGCAACTACTGTCAGTACTACTACTACTACTACTTCAACAAAGTTCTATTCGACTAAACTTGGGCTTAAATATCAT
>JAGDQP010030933.1:0-22256 GCA_022664845.1 Lepisma saccharinum | reverse complement strand
ATACAAGAAATAGTATCTGCTATTGACAGTAAATCATATCCATTTTCAATATGTTGTGATTTAAGCAAAGCCTTCGATTGTGTTAATCATTCACTATTTTTATCGAAATTTTCTTCCTATGGGATACGCGGAACTACTAATGAATGGTTTTCATCGTATTTAAAAAATCGACATCAGTATGTTGAACTCACATACACGGATCAAAATATGCATAAACAAAAAATATCATCCGAACCCTCCCTTGTCAATTTAGGTGTTCAAGGATCAGTTCTGGGTCCGTTACTTTTTCTCATATACATAAATGATCTTCCATCACATATTGACCAAGGGACTATGTTTTTGTATGCTGATGATACCAATATCCTAATTAAAGGCAGTAATGCTTCAGAACTGCAAGATAAATGCTGCTTCCAATAAACTTGAAAAATGGTTCTATCATAATAATTTAATCCTAAATGCCAATAAAACGAATTGTCTTTTTTTCTTTCCTTCGTATACTGCTGTCCCAGCTTATCCCAAGTTAACCATAGGTAACACCACCACAGAATGTCTCAAGTACTAAGTTTTTAGGGCTATATATTGACAACAAACTAAGTTGGAAAACGCATATAACAAATTTATGTCGTACACTATCATCTAATATCTTCTTAAGATCTCTCTCTACTGTTCTAAATAAAAAGGCATTGATATCCTTATATTATGGTACATTTTATTCGAGAGCAAAATATGGTATTCTCTTTTGGGGATCCTCAAGTGGGCTATTGACAGTTTTTAGACTACAAAAAAAAGTTATTCGAATCATTACACACACACATTTACGTGCGAGCTGCAGACAAATTTTCAAGAAATTAAATTTGCTAACAGTTCCGTGTTTGTACATATACGAGGTGTTAAAGCTGATAAAAAGTAACCTTGATGGCTACACTACACACTCTGATATACATAGACACGACACAAGAATGAAAAATGATCTTAGACAAATGTCGCACAGAACAAAAATTTTCGAAAGATCACCGCATTACTTCGGTATAGCCCTATACAATAAATTGCCACAAACTTTAAAAAACATTAAGGATATCAATATATTTTGTCGTGAAGTTAGGAAAATGTTGACAAACAAAATTTACTATACAGTTGATGAGTACTTGCAAGACTATTATTATACTATTATAAAGGTAAAGAAAATAGGTGATAATGAAAGTGAATTATGTCGAAAAACTGCTACAAAACTTAATTTTCTATGTATTCTATGTAATTTAAGAAAATATGTATTCTTATTATGGACATGTTCTATACCATATGTGCAAATGAGTACAATGTATTGGTCTAAGGAACGCAATAAATCAAATCAAAATTAGGTGGATGTTTAAAAACTAATCTAGGTTTGGTGGGGAATACTGATCTTGTGTTTGGGTCAGATTGGATAATTTGGAAATGAGAGGAGGATTTGTTTTGACCTTGGTTAGTTTAGGGTCGAATTCAGAGTCGCGTTTTGTAGAAAATTCGTTACTTGAATGTACGTTTTCAGACTGCTGCTGATTCATAATCCTTTCTCAAGTTTGCGAAGGGTTTCAGAATTCCAAGTTGATTTTCTTCAAGAAGCATTTCGTTAAGCGTCGATTTTTACAATTTCATAGTTATTTCTTGAGACAGTATCTGAAATGAACTATTTCATAGTGCAATTTTCTTTTGAGAAGTGGAAGTTGTTCTTGTAGGGAACGAAAATTGCGTTTTGTGAAAGAGAATGTCTGCCTTGACTTGAGAGAGAATTTCAGATGTATTTGTAGAGGGACAGTGTAAAGCACACCAAAATAATAATATTCATGGTTAAAAAAAAAAAAAAAAAAAAAACCGGGAGTTTTGCAAGAAAGTTGTTTTTCATTCAACATTCAAATGGATTTATCAAATAAGAAAAAGGTTCAGTTCAAACCCAACGAAATAGTTGAGAAGTATGCACTTTTTAATCCCAAGCCAGGAAGTAATTGCGTGTGGATTCGATAGTGTCGCATACAATAATAATATCTCACATATTACAATTGAAATATCGGCATTTTCATAACTCCAAAATCAGACACCTACAACAAAGCTGCTGCAATTCCTATCCTATATTGTTCTGTAATACTGCAGTTTAGCTACTTGTGCCATAGAGCACTGGAAACGACTCAAAATGCGACGTTTTATCTTCCTATAGAAAGGAAACCTACTAAAAGGCGTGAGAAATAAAAACATTACCTAGTGGAAGTTAAGATGTGCTCAGAGGGCATAGAACCCATGCATAAGACGCGAAAGTAGTTATTCCTTGTTTCAAGAGAACGCAATTTTCTGGCCTAAATCAGAGGCTGATGTGTGAAAGTACATAACAGAGAAGGGATCGGTGTGTCCTTCCATTCAGAATGAACCCATGACTTTGTTGCAGAAAACAAATGGAAATCACGTTATTCCACATAACTCCCGTGTCTATAACAAGGAGAGTCAACTCAACTAAGCCATTCAGCCCCTAAAAAAAATTCAAATTTTCTGCCAGGAAATTTGTTCAGTTCCACACAGGTATGAAAACCAGGCTTAATACAACAGTGGTTAGTTACTCCTTGTGTTTTATAGATTACAGTAAAGTTAGAATAACGTAGTTTTCATTGTTTGTGGTGACTTTCTATTCCCTGTAATGAAAATTCCGTAATTTTAAATGCTATTACGTTCTACAGAAACATGGACTAACTACTTTCGTGTCTAAAACATGGGTTTTGTGTTCTTTATGAGCACATCGAAGAGATGAAGACATCTTAACTTCCCCATTACGTTACTTTTTTGTTATATCCTATGTTTTTTGTAGATTTCCTGGCTATAGGAACATAAAACTATAGGCTCTATGGCACAAGTAGCTAAACTGCAGTACCCCCTTGTTGTACTACCTGAAGTTCATCAATTTATCCATTTTTACTTCTGATATCAACAACGAATTGCGTCTTGCCGATATTTCTTTGTTATATGCTCTTCAGTACGCCAAGGAAACTCGACATTGAGTTCGTTGCATTTCTGTAGCAAAATACGTGTCATTCATAACACGAACTGAAAATCAGTATTCCTCCCATGCCGCCATATTTGAATATTGTGAAGAACTTGAGTATGTATTTCACGAAACAGTAATGACACATGCCTTTTCATAACACTTGGATTATTGGAAATCGTTGTGTGTTTCTAGAAGTGCCTGTGTGAATTATTTGCAAGGGAATGTGTGGTACATACGACTCAATAGCTGGTGGAAGCTTGGAAATCTGAAGTAATATTTATTGAAAAAAAGATTAAAAGTTTGTGTTCCATATATTTCACAGCTTTAAATGATGTAGTGAAGAGAAAGATTGCATGTAGTTCATAAGTACCAAGTACTATTGCAACTCAGAAGCTGCATTTTCATTGGGATCGAAAGTGCAAATAAAGGAAATAATGAAACTTCTAAGTTTACATGTCTCATAGGGGTCGTCGGATCGATCCCTTCTCATGCAACGTGGGCTTTGTGGTGGACAAACACCATGTGCGTGGGTTTTCTCGGGCTGCTCCAGTTTCTTCCCGCTTTCTTCATTCCACCAATTCATCGCATCATATCCATACGGCCTAAGCCATAGTTGGCTAAAGGCCTTAAAATAAATTCAATTCAATTTACATGTTTCATAGGTTTGAATGACGTAATAGATTGCATGTAGTAAAGAAATACCGTAGAGAGGCATTGTAACGTTAAATTGCACGTGGGTGCAGTAAAACTTTGGGATATTTATTTTCCACAGGTTTGCACGTTGATGTGAAGTGTACATACTACAAAAATACCGTAGACAAATACCATGAATTGCACTTTGTCACGATGTTCATATATAAAAATGAGGACACCGTTTAAATTCAATTCATGGTTAATTTAATTCAAGCTTCTTAAGTTTAATCTTTGCTACACTAAACCCTATCTGCCCGAAAACACATATCTGTTTACATGCCACATATGCTATCCTTGCATCTCAACATATGCTATCCGTTCACATAAAACCCACCAACGATTAGCAGTATTTACACTACTCAAGTTCCCATCCTTATCACACCAAGAAAGCGATTCCTTTCTCCTTTGCCCTCAGAGGACAACGCCTGAATTCCACCACCTCTACTGCTGAAACTTACAACGAACGCCTACAGGAGGCTCTAGTTCACCGAGGCTACCCTTCTAAGCTTGTAACCAAACCGATCCGCCTCCGGCCGGGTGGTCGAGCGGTCTGCGGCGGTAGGCTATCGACTCAACGGTCCAGGGTTCGAGTCCCGGAAGGGGCAAGGGTGTGGATTTTAACACTTAACAGCTAAAGGCAAATCGTGACGGGCCGAAGTCCAAAGATACTAAACTGGCCCATATAAAAATAAAGTTTACCAAACCGATCCGCCGTGCATCCTCACACACTCAACCCACTCAAAAATTCAACCCATCCGTTCTAATCATCCAGTTCCATCCTAAACTAACCAAGGTCAAACAAATAATACACACTAATTTCCACATTCTGCAATCTGACCCAGACACAAGATCAATCCCCAACAAACCTAGATTAGTTTTTCAACATCTACCTAATTTTAGAAACATCTTGGTCCATACGAATCCCTCCTTGCCACCCCCCTCCCAAACCGGCGCCCAGACATGCTAGAGACCCAGATGTAAGGTCTGCTCCATTTTCATCACGTCTCCCATAATCACTATCAACACTGCTAATGGTCGGTACACACTCAATCCCAGGGGTATATGCCACACCCCTAATGTTATATTTATCCTAACCTGCAAGTTCTGTGATGCCTTTTATGTGGGGGAAACAAGTTGTGCTCTTAACATTCGAATTAATAACCATCGCCACTTCTGTACTATCAACAAACCGGACGCCCGTTTCCTTGCACACAGCCACAATACCAATTTTGATCTATCTTTCCTGGTTGCCATAATCCACATTATACCCCCTACGACCAGCACCTCAAGACGCCGTCTGTGGGAGAATGCCTTTATTCACAGTTTGAGCGCGAAAAAAAAAAAAAAAACTTTGCCTTAACCTTCAATAACTCGAAGCTCCCCTTTTCCTCCATTTTCAACACATTTCCATCCACGATCCCACCTTGAACTTACACGCTATACAGTTATTTTAATTTCCGGAAATCTACGCGCTAAAGCAGTCAGTTGTTTTCCACTTTTAATGCTTTGTCCGCTACGTGTCGCCACTCTCTCTTCAAACTTGTACTTTGTGAACACGTGAACTTCGCTCTCTTCCTCTATACTTGAAAAAGTGTGAATACACGAAATATAGTGACTTTTATGTGCATATGTGAATGTGTGTGATCTAATGCGAAAGTAAGCTGTAAGTATTATCATTGAGTAAATATCTCCTAGAGAAATATTCCCATTTTTCGACGGCGTAACGCGTTCTGAAGGCTTCAAAAACCTCTTGTTCAAATACTTAGGGTGTAAAGAAGTTCAGATGTCGCCACTGCGCCCTGAAACGAAAATGCGGACGTTAGTTTTCTGCTTGCTGTATTGGCAACTATGCTATATGTAAGGAAAAAAGTAGTTTGCCAAACACTTCCTTTCTACTTTCTACCAGTAAGGGTTTCGTTCAGGTCACATTGCTTCGGATTGTAAGAATTCTTCGAGAAATTGTGTAGAGAAGGAAACAGCAAGAAAGTCCACAGTAGAGGGTGAGCGGGGGAAGGGGGGGGATTTTGTTCTATGGTAGAGAAGTGGTTTTAAATGCGGAGAATAACGTGCCTTGCCAGCAAGGTCGTTTGACCCAACCCCCACACGCACCATGCTATAAGGTCTCGCCATCCGACAACCTTCTCTCGAGAATTTAGGGTGGAAGGTGTGTGACGTCACCCCGAGGCTAAGGATTTATTTATGCCTTGCTAGTCCCTCGAGCAGACATAAGATTCGCGGATATAAATACACATGATTTGGTTGTCAAAAACCTATTTCATGCGAGCCATTAAAAAGAGATAATTATACTTTTCTTTAAATATTTGGTATTAAGGCATTTGCTTGAAATAAAACTAAGATAGTTAACAAGGAAGTTATTACAAAGTATAAGGAAGGATTATATAATCACGTCAAGAACACGCTTCGGTAGCAACTCTGCTTTAAATCCATTGTTTCTGTTTCAAGGCTAGGACCAGACATACTCTTTTAGAGGTTCAAATACCCTATACTCTCTTCACCCGAAAATATCTCCAAATAACATCTATTCCTAATTTGTATAACTTATAACGTATTGTCTAATTAAATGTCTTGTAATTTCTAAATTCCTAATACGAGTTAAACATCATATACTTGTAAAGGGTAACTCCTTTATTACTGTTAGTACCAAAACTTGTGAAAGAAAGGAATGTAAAAGAGGAAGGAATGTACACATACTTTGTCCAACAGATTTTATTTGGAAGTGCCAAATACAATACTTTGAAGTGTTATATTTATTTCAAAGCTGTCAATAAAATTAAGCATTTACTTCTTGACAGCAATTTCAAGGGCATTTTTCTATTTCCATGAGGAAGTAAAACATGTTGATATTTCATTGGAAAATATTATCAATAATAATGATATTGTTTATACTTATTGTAAAATGTTAAAAATGATTGAAAAACATCTTGATAAATAGGGGGAAACAATGATCGGTCAATGGAAAACAAAGACCTACACGTTAGATCTTTAAAAGTAATTGTGCCACTCGTGTAATTCTTGATTACTTGGTACAAATGTTGATTGTGAGGTAATCACTCCTCAGTGCAATTAAAAATTACTTGCTATAACAAAAAAAAAACCACCTGGTGTCAACACTAGACAAGCGGATGAAAGTAAAATTCAATGTGAATATGACCTGTAAATGATTGAATTTTATTGAAGGCATTTAGGCAATTTTGGCCCAGGTCAAATGGATGATTATGGTGGACATAACCATTTCGTTGAATGGATCCGGGAAGGAATTGAACCCGTGACTCATGGGTAAAGCAATTTAATGGGACCCGTACCTAATCAGACTTCCATGGAAGCGGTAAATAAAATTGGATCGTTAGCAAATTTGTAAAATAAACATGCATTATTAAAAAACTTTTTTCTAATATTAGGACAAAACTAAATTATACGTTTCACAACAAGCACCTACATAAACCTCAATACTGTCATTTATCAGTTACATCCGAATCTGGTTTATAAAATGTTAGATAATTATAGCCTAAGCCTAATGAAGACTTCGTATCTTGTCACATAAATCTAAATTCATCCCAACACGAATTGGTCACTCCTAAGTTTCTCAGTTTTATACACTATTGCACTAAATCAAGAATTCTCAAACTATGGCACCTTACCCGTACTGGTGCGTGAACCTTTGAATACTGGTACGACAGTTTGGTTAAAAAAAATTATAAATTATAAATGACCTAACGCTATGACACATTTTCATAGAGTGAACGACGAAGTATCTGACGTCCAGCTCAAGATTCTCAACATTGATACATTCGTAATGGAGCATATGCAATATAGAGACAAATGTTATAGACCTGCTTGTCATAAATTTAATTTCAGCAGCACAGAATAAAAATACAACTTACTGTAATTCTGCGAGTGTATGCAAGAACTTGATAAATTACATTTGTTTAGTTTTGAGGAAAACAGGTTTGAGGATCGTAACAACTATCCCTCGGGGTGGCCGAGAGGTTAGCGCATTCCCTTTCCGTGCACTTGGTCACGGGTTCAACTCCCGCCGGGGTTTATTGAACAGAATTGTATCGGAATCCAATTTACCAAAAAAACTGTAGGTCCCGTCTTAGAAGCTCCTCAGCTCGCTTAGGACGTGAATAACAATTCAATCAATCGGAGCAACTATTGTACCTTACAGGAGATTGTATACAGAAATTCCATGTTCTGTACAAACAAATATTGATTGCGGACAATTATTTTTAGAGGAGATAGCTGAGCATGTGGAAATAATTTTGTGAGAAAAAAAAAAAAAAAAAAAAAAAAAAAAGAAAAAAGAAAAAAGAAAAAAAAAGTTAATGTCAGCTGTAAGTTCTTACATGCAACCACAGAATTATTGTCTAAGCACAAAACAAAATAAATGAAACCTTACCAATGAACTTTCCATGACCAATTCCTGGTACACATCTTTTCAATAAGTTTACTCCGAAACTTAAAACTACTACTTTTAAATTCACTTTTTAAAAATATTGTACATATGCATTTCATACATAAACACAGAACAATTGTCCACTTGTGCCATTGTATTATTCAAGGTATTATCCCAGGATTTGCCTAGTGTGATCGAGGAACCAGGGAGAACCTCAGTCAGGATGCCCGGCAATAAGAATCGATCCCGAGACTTCCTGATGGAGTTAAATAGTCTGATATCAACCAGCTAGTAGCAGATGCGTTTACATCGGAAAAATGAACAAAAAATATCATACGTTGCATAATCTTTTAGTGGTGGGAAACTAATTCTGAAACCCTAAACCTATTGTAACAGTCATCACTCATCACTTAACAATTGGCATTGCTGATTAAGGAACTGACGTACAATATTTTTCAAATTTGAAACAAATGTGATCAAATTAAATAGTTAGAAATTGCTTGTATCGGTGACTCAGTTCTTTGCCTCCGAAACCGGTGACGACTTTCTGCGGAGATTTTTTTTTTTCAGTTTTTACTCTATCAACTGAAGTACTATTTGAAAGGGGGGCGGGGTGATCGGAACGATAAGATAAAATGAATTTTATGGGTGGTAACAGCACTATGGCGGGATCGGAACGAATGACGGTATTGTTCTTTTTTCTGAGGAATATAGCTCATTCTAATCGAAATAGCCTCGGGCTACCCTATATATTTTCGATACGCGGTCATATACGAGCTTGAATATCAGATTTGATAAATGTATTTTGCTGTGTTCGACGTTGAAGATCGGTGGTGATTATTTTATTCGCGATATTTTAAAACACAGTGAATAAGGAGGAAATGAAAATAAGGTTATCTATCTTCTTAGACCAAAGGGAATATAAAAACAATAAAATAAAATAAAAATGGAATTCTTCCACTTCCTCGTTTAACAAATTCCTTCACGAACGGACGATAATTTATGAATGGACCTAAGCGCATCAAAGGACCTCACTTCATCACGGTCGGTGGGTGCTCGGACTTGCTGAAAAGGCTTCTGAATGAAGAGACAGGGGAGGGGAGTCGGTTATTTTTTTTTTCGTGTACTTCTGCCTCTTCTTGGGGTGTGGAGAGGTTTGTTTACCAGATGTTGAAAAAGTGGCATGCCTAGCATCGACATTCAACACATATAGCAAGCAGCGTTGCCAATACAGCAAACAGGAACCTAACGTCCGCATTTTTGTTTCAGGGCGCAGTGGCGACATCTGAACGTCTTTACACCCTAAGTATTTGAACAAGTGGTTTGAAGCCTTCAGAACGCGTTACGCCGTCGAGCAATGGAAATATTTCTCTAGGAGGTATTTACTCAATGGTATTATCCTTTTTTCTCTCCTTCATTTGTTTTAAATTTACCTTAAATTGCCCTTCCGGCTTTCCTTTGTACTAGTTATATGTTTGAACAGGAAGGAAAAGAGGATACTTAGATGGTAGATTTCTGAGACAAATGCACAATAACACGAACACGATAGAAAACCAGTACGTTTCCAACAAGCGTTTTCAACTGGTAGGAATGAAAATAGACAGAGCGGAAAGGTGTTAAGGAAACGCCACAACATCTGTCTCGCACCTGCCCGCTCTGTTTTCTTTCCTGCTAGTTGAACACGCTTTTGCGAAACGTACTGCTTTTCTATTTGGTTTGTGGTGTTATATATCACAAAGGAAAGCCGGGACGGCGATTTGAGGTAAATTTGTGAGAAAATACAGCTTGTGTGTTCCGTATTAGATCACACATATTCACATATATAAATGTCACTCCGATATTTCGTGCACACATCTCCACATATTCAATCATGCGTAGAAGAGGGCGAAGTGCACGTGTTCACAATTTGTGTGTGTGTACCTAAGTTTTCGAAGATTTGGTGATTAGATCTATTCTGTCGAGTTTCCAGTTATCAGTAGTACAAAAATTAACATTTTCATACATCCTCTTTTAAAGAAAACTAACGCAAATTTAAGTATATCCAACGCTAAAGTATTTTAATAAAGAGTTTACACTATGCATTTCAAGAGAGTATATATTGTGTTCTAACACAAAATAACTTTGAAACTCTTCTCTTAGTTCTCAGGAGGAAAAAAAAAAAAAAGGAACTACAATATCTGCTTGTTCCCTATTGCTTTCAACGCCTCAGTAAGCCCTGCGGTGAGACGTTATATTCGCTACCTCCAGGCTTTTAGAATATTCCGGGAGTCTCGTGCATACCCCTGAAATGATTTAAAATATTTGTGTTGCAATCTTGAGGAACCCCGAAAGATCTGCTTGTCAACAATACAGTTTTCCGTATCAGACTTTTCATCAGGAGAATCTTACAACAGGATCTCAGTTTTTGCTCTTATAAATCCCAAATTGTGGGGGGGAAAATTGGTTGCACGGGAAATGTTTTGGACACCCATGTGTGATCTAGAAAATTCACTGATGTTACACACTTTGATTAGGCCAGACGAATAAGCGAAATTTGAGTTGATGCAGGTTTGAATCAATTGCACATTAAGCCCTTGTGTAGCGCCCGTGTCATTGTGTGGAGTTTCATCCTTTTGAATTATCGGGCCGTATTTCAAGAACGACGAGGGTGTGGCTGTCACTATCACCAGTGAACATTACCTATTGATCCTGCAAGACTTCTTTCTTCCTGAATTAAGGATGATAAACTTGAATATGAATATGGACAATTTAGGATTCCAACAAGACGGTACCCGGCCAGAAAATACACAAGATTCTTTGCGAGAAACCTTTCCATAGAGAGATTTCTCGTTACAGTAGCATCTCTTGGCCGTCCCAGATCTAACGCGTTCATTTTTACTATGAGGAACAAAGTAAGTAGTCTTCCACACACACTGTGTCACCATATCGGAATTGAAGGACCGCATCTGAGCTTCCGTCAACAATATCCCCAGCGATATGTTACGAGTAATGGGCAGTTTTCAAGGCAACTTACAAGAATGTGTAGTGAAGCGGGGATGTCATATGACAGAAGTCATACTCAAACATTTACTGAAAAATGGTATTCTTGTAACTACGACTCAAAGGTCCCGGGTTCGAATCCCGGCAGGGGCATGGATGTTTGTGGATTATAAGTGACCGTAAATGACCGAATCGTGACGGGTCGAAGTCAAAAGTTCGGCCCATATAAAATAAAGTTTACCAAAGTTTGTTTTCTTTAATTTTTTAAACTACTAATCGACATTGTTGTTCCGTTATTCCATTGTTGTTCAGTTTCAATTTGTTTATGGCTTTTTGGAGTCTTTGTCTCAGGCAAAAATAGAGGAAAGTATCGTCCAATATCTTAATTACATTCTACTGTTAGCCTGGTGAAACTGAGGGAAAACCTGTCAGGCACAGGGGTTCAACCCTACCTACCTACCCATTGCTGATCCGCAGTTCGCGACGTCATCGCGTGGACCACGGGGTTGGTGCTGTTCGTTTATGATAAAATTAATAAATGCGCTATAAACGCTGTCGCATTATATGAATCAGAGTCAAAAGTGTATAATACTGTGATGGGAAAACCAGTATTAGGAGGATTAAAAGTTTCTTGGTCTCACACTCTCACCACTGCTAAGAAGCAAGCAGTCACTACACTACAGTATGCAGATTACATGCACATCTATGTAAATAGTTGTATTAACTACAAATAAATCGATTTAATAATAAAAGTTTCAAAACAGCGCCGTAAATGAGGGAATATATGATTCTCTAAGAAGTTAGAAGATTTTTGTATCGAAAATAGATTTTGTTGAAGATCAGTAATAAGTGTCCCAGGTCGGTGAGTGGTGACGTCCGCCGTTGCCTTTTAATCAAGAGATGTCCATGTTTGATAACCGGTGGAGACACTGTAGGACGTCATCATCAGATGAAAGATAATGGTAAGTAATTATTAGTTCTGATTGTTCAATGACCTTCCAACATACTTTCGGGCAGAACATGTATCAGTAACATGCACACAAAATGCCAAAATGTAATCGCTTCCTTGACACAAACTTCAAATATTATATAATTCTTAAAAATATGTACTGAGTTAGAAAAGTGAACTATTCCAAATTATACTTAAAATGTAATCATAAGCTATAATGAGTTAAAAATACCCTACCTATTAATTTTCTTCTGTACTTCGTATGCCTCGACTAGTTTCTCCCGTTCATAAATATCCACATCATGACCATAGTTACTGCTCTTGATATTAACTTTATTCTTGTTCGCAAGAATGCCCTCCTCACTTCGCCTCGTAAGTTGTTCTGGCGACGCTTCGAACTGGGCTGTAGAACCTGGAAACCATTAGTTTCATATTGTAGAACTCTGGTACATTGAAAACACATCATTTCAACCAAAATTATTAGACAAAACACAGCGTTCCCGCATAATAAAGAATGGTCCATCTAATACTATCCAAAAAAGGAGCTGAATTCTTGACTTCTCCCTTTTAGACTATAAGGAATCCAGTGGTGTATGACTCATCTGACTTATGATTCTAGTTATGTAAATGTTTAATTGTAAAATTGTTCAAAGGTGGTAAAATTGGTTTCGTTAAGTTAATATAGATAAAATTTATGAATATATAATATACACACCCAAAAAGTATGAATACAGAAAATAAGTATAAAAATACATAAGGGAAACAGTATGAATGAAAAGAATACATAAACAGTAGAGAGAGAATACATAATATACATAAAAAGTATGTATACATATTCAACGGTACGTATGTTCATATCAAACATTATCACACATTGATTCCCTTTCAGAATTCAGTATTTTCCAACTCACTTGTTTCAAATTCCTCTATCCCATAACAGACTTTGCTTCTAAGATAATTGGTTTATACTGAGGAGTAACGTTGTATACCGTAATCGTGGTGTGAGTAGTCCTTGGTAACATATTGAAAAAACGTATCCCTTCTTATATGTGGCTATGGTGCGTTTTAGCTAATCTCAGTCCTGGTATGTCAACCTTATAATTATTTCTGGTATGTGAGTGAACGTCATATCTCTGGTTATATTTACAATAATTTTCTTTGACGTGCATTAAACAACTATGTACATATAAACTAGCCACTAAAATATTCAATATTCTAAAACTTTCTCGGCAGGACTCATTTGGTTTTAAATTATCAATACACCTAATTGCATTTTTCTTCCACTTAAAGACAGTTTTTGCACGAGCAGAGTTTCCCCAAGATACAGTACCGTAAATTAAATGAGAATGGAACAATCCATAATATGCCAGTAACAACACATTTCTACTAACACCTTTTTTCAGTTTGTAAACTAAAAAAAAGAATCACTAGTTAGTTTGTTACATAGCTTCTCAGAATGGCTATCCCAGTTCAACATTTGATCTATTAGACCTAATAACTTTACATTCTTATTGTCACTGTTTTGTGTATTGAAATTAAAAAGTATCTCCCCTGTTTTTATGATTTATGGAGAGGTAATTATTACTAAACCTACTAAACCACTTTGTTCCCTTTCCATCATTTGTCGTTTTTTTTTTTTTTAATTCAGTATCATTACTATTGGTAAATAATGCCGAATCTGCATAAAAAGTTGTTTTACATGGGAAATAGATTGTCAGGTCGTTCATATATAATACAAACAGCAGCGGTCTCAAGATCGAGCCTTGTGGAACCCCTTGTACATTTAACCTTCCTGATCTCAAATTATTAACTTTTATTATTTCTGGTTGATCATGAAGATATGACGATATTAGATTAAGTTCTATACCAGTAGCACCATAACATTTCACTTTATTAATAATATGAGACATAGTATCAAAGGCTTTGCTCAGGTCCAACATAGTGGCACTAAATGTTAATTTATTTTCCATATTGTGATACACTGAAGATGTTGAGAAATTAACAGTTTTAATAGTAGATAACCTAGGCCTAAACCCATATTGTGCGTCAGATAATAAATTGTTAAGTTCAAAGTAGGTGTAAATCTGCTTATGGATGCCATATTCTATTACTTTAGGTATTATAGGTACTAGTGAGATGGGTCTTTCGCTATTTGGTAGTGACTTGTCACTTTAAAGATCGGTACTGTAATCGAAACTTACGAACATGTAGGATAAATGCCCTCAATCATCATACTATTTATTAAAATCGCTAGTGGGTATGTAATTACATCACTAATCATTTTGACAAAGTTCGATAGGCCATGAAAATCCTCTGCACGTGAGTTACTTATTAATAACTTGATGTACATCATATGAGGAAATAAGAGTCCAATTTAACTTTTTAGCTGATACTTTTATATTATCTTTATATTCGTTACTTTGGAATATGACTTGACTTACATTTTGGTTGTGCTTTCAATCCAGTGAACATTAAATTCATTAGGAGGTATTGGGATTTCAGAGTCGTGCTTTTCAATATTAGATTCATTTCGAATGAGATTCCAAGCATCCTTACTCTGATTTTTAGAATTCATAATAAAGTTGTTATTCGCAGTACATTTTGCTAATTTGATTTCTGCTCTATAAATTTTCCTTATCTTATATTTATCCTTACTAAATAACTCATTACAGTATTGATTGTGACATGCTAAATGTTCTATTCTAGGTCTGTTTAGTCGGGGATTATACCATTTACATAAGCCGGATTTGTTTAGTTTGTCTTAATTTTTATATCTGTTTTTTGGGCGAATTTCATTGTAGTCATTTACTATGGTATTCAAAAAGGTAATGATGGTAATAAGACCTAGGAGGGTAATGATGGTACAGGTAAGCGAAAATGACCTGCCAGTTTAGATAACCAAACTATAGTTTACTCATCGGTATATAGATCATTTGTCTGATTTGACGCAGTACTGGTCCTTTTCACTGCGTAACAATTCTGTTCAAGATCAAAATATTCCTCTCAATGTAAGTATCTTGGTGGGTTTGCTGTTAATATGTTAATATTAAATTTAAAGTAATAATAAAACTCTCATCCACACGTAAACGCAAGCCCACTGTCGCTACAGCTACACTGATGTATAACGCTACACCGTACCCTATCGCTGCACACGGCTGTATATGCTACACCGGGCCTTAATCACGTACGCTGTTGCTACACCCGGAACACAACAGAACACTGATGTGTACAATACCCAGGGCCTTAATCACGCACGCAGTCGTTAGAAAGAATTTCATCGCGAGGTTTTAATCGAATGAGGTTCCCAGAAGACTGAGTTAGATTAGTTTCCAAAACGTCGGAAATATTACTTTCTTCAGAACAGTGGTTTAAAGTCCATAAATACGTTTTAGAACGAAGTAGTAGCGATGTCTCATTAAAATATTATAATCTTTTGGTAACTTCAAGAATGGAATTTACATGAAGTTAATGCCATCTTTCGGTTTCGTCAAGTTTCAAATTTCCGAGGGATTTACATTATGATACAATAGGATCAGGGATTTATGCTACCACACAAAAGCAAACTATTATCCTAATGCAACCAGCTTTAAAGCAACAAAAGCTTCGTTACCGAGCACATCAAATACTTCACTACAATTTTTATTCTTTTTTGTAAATTTATTTGATGTTGAATTTCACAGATCGAAGTGAAATCCATATAGGCGGTCATATTTGATTAAGAATGAACCCAATAACACTTTTAAAGACGTCCACAATATCTCTGAAGTATGTTGTATCTACTACCCTTACTACGGTGCTAACAACAAGACAGGGAAAATTAACTTTATATTAAATTCAAGTCTGAGTAAATTATTTACAAGATACAAAAGAAAACTTACTCATTACTTCCTTGGCTATGTCAGCTGAACTTAATGCTGGATCTCGTAAATGATTGTTTAACTTAAGAAGTGGAAATTTAAAATGCAGACTCTGTAAAACAAATACAAGGAATAAATTTTTCTCCCTACAAAGAAAGGTGTGAACTATTGGTTAAGAATATAGTTACATTTCTTAAATGGATATCACTGCGAACTTTCATTCGACCATTACATTCTACTCAAGATGTCTGATATCTTCCAAGCAATGCACATCATTACCCTAACAACCGATGATTAGCCGTAGTCTTAATTCAGGGCAATACAGAACTTGACCTGAACTATAAAGACAAATTATTTAATTATTAAACCCCTACACCTTTGTTTTTTTAAATTCCTTTTTGCCATCCCCATGTCTCTTCACATTCCCAGTTTAAAAACACGTAACAGTTGCGCGAGAAACTAATTTAATTTCTTACAACACTTGATCAATATCTTGCTATATTTTCTTATTGCACATTGGTGTACGGCTCTTAACGAAACGACAGGTGTAATTTATAAAATATTGAGGTTAAAATTAATAAATTAAAATATTGGCACTTCCTGTAACGAAATAGGAACCTACTGTTAACACCATTTTAGTGCACTATTCCCATTTTATTTCGCCCACACCACACGTAATGTTGACGTTTGTGAATTAACTTTTCAGTATGGTTAAGTGGTCAGTGCATTTTTAAAAAAAAATTTTTAAAGCAGAGTTAGATCTTTCAACTGAATCATATCGTCACCTTGGAACCAGAAGTTAAAGTTTGAAGTTCCATTTAAAGACTATAAATTCATTATATTTCTAACATTTATAGCCACTTGTAGAGCATTTTGTGAGGTATTTTGGGGGTTGATGCCTTTCAGTACAATGATTTGACTGCAATGCAAACAATTTTTCCAAAAAGTGGACGTAGTACCTTCTGGTTGCAAGGTAACGATATGGAAGTTCTGTAATATGCATAGTTCTTAATATTATTTATTGTTCACACGAAAAAAAAATCTTACACATATTAGCCTTCATTCTCCGGAAATGAGATGACTATATAAATTATCTTTTGTAATGTATATATCTGTGGATAGCTATATCTTTTATTAGTACAGAGGTTAGAAAATTTAGTTTTGTTTTTTATTTTAAGTTTAAAATGTTCAGAGTATCTCCTTTTTCTATCGAGCGGGCTGTGTTTATTTTGCTTGTAAGGAATTTTAACTGATCGACATAGTTGTAAAGAATTCGTGTGTCATTAATGTACCAAAACATCTAAGATATTTTACTCATTTATGTGGCAAATTCTGTTTCGTATTCACTGGAAACAATATGCGTGAGTAGACCTTTTTTTTTATTGGTAAAAAAAATATTCTTCAAACTTGAATACACTGGTAGAAAGACATTCCTAACAATTTCACTCTCTTAATTTCCTCCATCTCATGAATGATATTCTCACGCAAATAATTAAGAGTATAGTTTAAAGCCAAATCTTCCGGTATTGAACATTACATATCTACATCTACAGAGGCAATTTTTATTTGTACTGACTAGAGTACAAAGCTGTTTCATTTCTTACCTATTGCAGACAGTCTAAACTTATTGGGTAGTGAACTTAATTTTTTGGAAATTTATTTACCCATAACTAAGTTGAATAATGCTGTTCTGAAACGATAGGTGTGAAGAAGGTATGTTTCGTTAACATATTTTGGAAAGTCCGCATATAACGTGTATTGCAGAGGCCAAAATGATCAATTTCTAACAGAAACATTTAACCCTGTTTAAAAAGTTACTATAACATGATTGATTCATCTGGTGAGTAGATATAAAATTGGAATGTCAGGACACACATCAGGGTGACAAAAAAGTAACTTAAAAACAAGCATAAATGAACATTATATTCAAAGACCTCCACAAACTCACTTTCAAATTGTCTAAAGATATTGCTGATATCAAAGATGAAATCAAATTGCACGGATCAAAATTTTAGATAGATATGTTCATGTAACCTTCAATATACTTACCCAGAAGGCTGGAACTAAATTAAGAAAAGGTGTTTTAAATTAAATATGACAGTTTCTTTGACAATTTCATTGACCACGAAATAGTAAATATACGACATGGTAAATACAGTTTCTAACAACAATGATCTGGTTATGTCAATACATCCTCATCACGTAACGACGTATATTAATGTTAAGTTTTACAATCACAGTAAAGATAAATTTATTTCAGATTTTGCACTGTTTCACAAGATTTTTTAAAACTTTTTTTAGCTACGCTAAATGTAAAAAGCAGACAGTA
The DNA here is from genome assembly GCA_022664845.1 of Lepisma saccharinum. NCBI lineage: Eukaryota > Metazoa > Arthropoda > Insecta > Zygentoma > Lepismatidae > Lepisma > Lepisma saccharinum. The sequence goes on along the minus strand of JAGDQP010030933.1, from coordinate 4,025 downwards.
ATACCTGGTTTAACAACAGTTTTTCTTCTGGACTGGCATCTTCTGACTTTCTCTGCTTAGCATTAATATTAGTGGAGAAGGCAGTTTGTGTTGATGGAAGAGAACTATAGCCAAAATCCTATGTAAATGAATATCAGAATATTAGACTAGTTCAAGCAAATAACGAAATTTCTATGAATGTATGCATGCATATGAAGCACTTTCCATTCAACGACAAACTACTTATATATATTGTGAAGAACGTATCTGTATACTCAAGTATAACTCGCTTAGCATTAATATTGAAATAAAAAGGGTTGCTCTTGGAGCTGGGTGACGTACTTAACCAGAGCATTCAGCGTTCTCCTTATTGGAATTAATAAATAATACGAGAGGATTTCGGTAAGAATGCATCGATATATTGAATATTAACTTTATACAACCTATCACGGACGGGAGGAATGTTCTCTATGAAAAAGTACTTTAAACATAAGACATTGTTCTATTCAGTTATAATACATACTGAAGTATTCTAACAACAATACCAAAGCACAGAGAGAGAATGTACATAAAGCAATCACAATCAAAGTTTTCAACTAACCTGGCGTTGATATGAGAGAGGACACAATCATGGATTTAGACTTCGAGCACGTTTAGTAATATTAATGTTCTTTTGCCAAAGACGAAATCAGAGATAACTTGCACTGATGGTAAGTACTGTTCATTGTCACTGGAGTATAAATACTGTGCGCTTATAAAGTTCCATAATGTAGTCGTCCAATTGAAGAATAAGAGAGTCTTAATAATGTTAAAGTCTGATCATCTTACCAAGTTCAACTTCGTCGTGAGCTGGTTTCCAACAAAAGGCTTAGTATAAAACTAAGAACTACGAATAACACCTCTGTCAGAGAGACAGAGTGAGTGAGTGAGTGTGTGTGAGTGTGTGTGTGTGTGTGTGTGTGTGTGTGTGTGTGTGTGTGTGCGCGCGCGCGCTTCAAGTCACTAGAAGTCTGTATTTATATTCAGTTCCAATTTGGTTGGTTATTTTCCTTTCTCACCACTAACATTTGTATCAATGTTAAAGAATTTAAAGAATGAAATGAATAGCCTGTTGGTTTCTAATTTATCCTTGATACTTAAACACCTGGTACACATTCTTTATTGTTTTTTTTTTTTCGAAGCTTGTCCTCTGATCACGTGCAAACTTTGAATCCACCTGTTTATACTGTAAACGTATGTTAACTTGATTCCAGTCTTTCGATATTCACACACTAACACCTGCATGTAACATACCTTTCTTTGACGTATTGAGATATTATTTCTCTCTCGGCGTTCTGGATTCCATATTACATCCAGTTTTGAATACTTCATATATTAATAAATTAATCTTTCCTCCTTTCTCGTCCTAATGAAATATAGCTATATATTTAACTCTTGTTGTACATTTTAACATTTTCCATTATACAATTTGAAATACAATTTAATATTATTTGCACTATTCTCTAATAACTCTATGACAACATGCAACATCCTATCCATAAATATACATAAATATATACTGAATATGCCGAAATATGTTAACACTTATATGGAATGAACTTTAATGAATAGAGTTATGAATATGGTAACAGCATTTCCTAAAGAATTCTGCGTCAAGGCGTTAAATGTAACTTTTAATCGTTCTCTATTGTGTTAGCTTCACGTATTACACATGTATTTCTCTATTTCAGTGTTAAACCGATTTTCACAGCCTGTATTTAGATAAAGTTCTTTAAACAAATCATTTTTTAGAACTTCATTATGCTATTTCATGAAGATATTACGATTGATATTAAAACAAGATGTACGACAACGCATAGTCTGATCTTTGAATATTTTACCGTAAGCGCAGGACAAGCAAGCTCTCTATCCATCTTTGAATCTCTCAAACTTATCATTAGTAGTTTTTCTTGAAATCTTCAATGAGTTAAGTGTTTTCCTGAAATGAATCATTTCTAAGAAAAAGAAGTTTAAATTATATTAACAACGTATTGCTTGTGTCTTAGTGGCTCCCTCTATAAATTACTAGAAAGAAACCGAAACATGATACAGGTTATGAAATTATTTCATCTACAACCAAAAATAAAACATTTTCTGGCAGAGACTGATAGTATATTCACATCTTGCTGTTTTGGGAAAGAATAAAGAGGTTGTATTTCTATCAAATCCAGGATTATTTGTATACATTTTTAAAGGAATGCAAGTATTACAGACAGACCTTGAAAAAAGTTTTAATGTGGTACAAGGGACATGCAACATTAATACAATTTAGATAAAAGACTAATTTGGCTCTATTCCACATGAGAACTCGTATAAAATGATACTAATATTTATTGAAGGTTTTGACTTACGTTTCGCGAACCTTCCTTGGATGTACTTGTAAGGAAAGTATCCAGTTGAAAATAAGGGAAGTATGTCGAAGGAATAAAAAGGTAAAGATATCCCCTATGCAACGAGCACACGCCGTGAACGGTGCATGGGGACGGAGCTAGAGCGCCGCAAATTCTCGATCTCCGGCACAAACTGAGGTGGGGATAAGTCCCACGCTCGTCCGCCTTTATCTCCCGGTGCCCAGGAGTATTAAGGGCACTGGTACTTAATTTGATAGGAGGCTGAGTACACTTCAGAGCCCCAGGCATGGAAACACTGAAGAAAAATCACTAGCGTCCTGGCAACGATTTGAACCGGGGTCGCGCGATTCGTAGACACGCTAACGCCTAATCCACGGGGACTAATCATGGAGAAGTACCAATGTTTATTTCTGAATTCAGGCACAAAGAAATTTGTCCAATCGTTTGAGAAATATTTGATTCGATTTGGCCCATACCGGAAAAGCTTATTCCAGAAACGTTAAAATTATATAGCATAGTACGCCATAAGAGCCTGAATATTAGTTCTCGGTAAATTTATATGCAAAGGTTCGTTTATGGTTGGAGATGAGAAAACTGGAGCAGATGTCTGGATTTTGTTGCAATTAACTCACAGAATGGGAAAAATCTTTTCCAGCATTATATATTGAACAATATAAGTTCATCGGTTATACGGCGGCTATAAATAACAGTAAATTACATTTCGAAACAAAGAATTCGTCAATTTCTTTTTACGCTTTTACCAGAAAACACCTTTCTCCGGTTATCCCAATAATCGTTAAAATGGAGGACTGGTTTCCTTGTGTAACGGGCAAGATTCGATGACACGACAGCGGAAAGGTTCTGTGGAAGCGCGTAGTCAGTAAGTCAGCAAGACTCTGATACCTGAATACTTTGACGAGTACCGAAACCATATGTTTCAATATAATACGTAAGAAAGTAAAAGATTTTGGAAATACCTTAAAGTGGTTCATAGTATAGCTATCACTAACGTCGGGTATGTATCACCCACACAAATAATCTTAAATTATCATCTCCAATTAATTCCTTATAGCTACTATAATTATTCTCAGTGGTAAGAAATAACAGGTTTATGGTTCGATGACTTACTGATCACACACTACTCAATATACCAAACAATATACAGAAGACTTGTAATATACTGAACTCGATGATTATTTCAATATAAGTATGTTGAAAATGATTATTTAGAACAAATCTTGCAAAATTGTCAGTAAATAAATATTCGCGGTAGTTTACACTCCTTAAACGGTAAGTAAACCTACATCAAACTTCAAACAAAACTTCTTAGAAATTTTATATGGAAATTTGTTGCAACACGTATTATCAGTAACCTAAGTATCAGTAACACGTATAGCTGTCTTATAAGTATTGTCTCATTACGTGTTTCCTATCCTTACTATTTGTCAAGATAATTCTAGTTAGGTAACGATGTTGCTTGTTAACACAAATTAATCTCCCTTGGACGATTCGTCAATTCACAGGCAATTTAGTATTTTATTTAGCATGATTATTGACGGAATTAGTTCGTTTTCTTGTGTACCTGAATGCTCCAGCACAAATCTTCCTTCACTTTAATACCTTGCATGCATACACACACGACGCTCTCAAATATAT
>JAGDQP010030932.1:5355-17284 GCA_022664845.1 Lepisma saccharinum | reverse complement strand
TGTGTGTGTGTGTGTGTGTGTGTGTGTGTGTGTGTGTGTGTGTGTGAGTGAGTGTGTGTGTGTGTGTGTTATTCAGTATTTACTTTTTAATATTAATTGCAAGTTGCTTGCTTCTACCATTTTTTCGCTTTTGTTACTTTTTGTGCTGAACTGGTGAATGGTTTTCATTCACGGAATATTTGCTTTTGTACGAGTATGTAAGTCAAAAGGAAGTAGATCTCTATCAGCATACTAATATCAACAGTATAAAGTTGTCACTCTTCAAATGTTTTTATTTCATGATTTTTTATTATTTTACCTATTGAGATATACTTCCTGTGTTGTTGCCTTTTATGTTTCATGTGAGTATGACAAACTGTATATTGTTGATGCTAGTATATTTTGTTGTTTACTAACTTATAAATGTTACTTTGCATGTGTAACTATATTGAAACGGAGTGATTGAATGTCTAGTACCTGAAGAGTTTGTTGGATACAAATCCACAGGAAGTAAAATGTTTTAAAACCCAGAGCAGATTTGTGATCGAAATTAACAACCGTGAATCTGTATTGTGATAGTATTTCCCTCTCATTTTTTTATATATATATTTCTATTTATTGTGTACGTTAATTATAGTTATAGAATATGTAGACTCCACGTGTAGTAATATAATTAAATGATTGAACTAGATACTGAAAGGAAATAAAGATATTATCTTAACCCTGAATTCTTTAGTGTTAGTACTGCTGAGAATAAAGCTTGTAAACTATGAAGCGGAAATTCATCATGTCTTGTTTTATTCTCTTTACTGGGAATAAAGGCACGAAGTACAATTGAAAATAGAAACAAACACAAAATATATGCACGTAGGTGGATTTGTCATACCTCTATATAGCGCTGAGAGGCAGGAAGTCTCTTACTTATAAAAAGAAAATTAATTCTATTTTATTTCTGTTCTAAGAGCAAAGGATATATATTTGAAAATTGTAAGATTTCTTCATTCTTTTATATTGCATAGAGAAATGAGAAAATATTCTGATAAAATAATTCTAGCAGGAGTAATTCTTGTCATATACCAGTTTCATGATCATGCGTTTGTACAACGATACCATCAGCAACGGACAGTTGCAGCAGTGCTTCTTATATGTTCAACGGAAAAATATTCATAATTTTCCTAGTTTCGAGAGGGAAATCAGTGATGTTAGTTATTAAAACAATGTTTCTTATATTTTTATTAGGTATAGTTTCTCTCTCGAGAAAATAGAATCAAAAGTAGACAAAAATATAATGAAGTGTGTAAGTAGTGCCTTTTCTACATTAAAAGATGCTCCCTGCAGATACTAACTTCAAATATTCTGGTGATACCAAATCATTCTTAAACAGTATTTAGAACGAGTGTTTAGAAGTATTAGAGAAAGATTTGGAAGATCTTAATGCATTGAAAGTGATCATCACACTATCTTCAATGTTTCAACAATCATCTAGTAGTGAAGAAATTTATTTCACGTAGCATCGGCTACACAAACATTTTTAAAAGGTGATGAGTTACAGGAGAAGATGGAGCAAGTGTTTTCAAATCTAGCAACACAACAAGAACGAGTTACAAAAAGATCCGGTTGGAGTTTGTGTGAGATACCATCACATATATTGAAAATCAGTGAGTAAATTGCAACCATTCAATGTTTATGCTTATAATGAAACTAAATCAATTTTTCTTCATATATGTGACAGATGAATTAACAATTCATTATTGTTTAATTAGAAATTTTTCTTCTTTAGTGAGGAGTCAAACCACAAAAGACCGACGCAAATATTACTATTGTAGGAGGTGTTTATCACATTTCAACACAGAAGAAAAACTGATAGAACATATTACATTTTTTAAACTGCATGAACCAACAAGAATTATCATACCTAACCCCAGACAAAGTGTTAAATTTAAGAAGATAAATTCATTGCTACAAAATGTGATTATTGTAGCAGACTTTGAATGTTTTGTGAAACCAATTAGTACTTCTACCCCTAGTTTCAGTACATCATACACTGAAAAAATTCAACGCCACAAACCATGCAGTTTTGGTTATTTAATTCCTTGGCGCAATGCTACACCATCAAATTCAGTTATAGAGAAAAAAACGCTGCTGAAAAATTTCTTCTTAACATGGAAAATGAATTGGATTATATTGTGAATAAGTGATCGATTACGCAACCTCTCCCCAATGTCACCACAACAAATTGATGCAAATAACGAAGCAACAAGTTGTAATGCTTGTGATCGTGAATTTACACAAGAAAACAACAAAACGCATCATCACGATCATCTCACATGCAAATTTATTGCAGCTACTTACAATAACTGCAACTTGTAAATGCAACGCCAAAGAAACATTATGCCTGTTTTCGTTCATAATTAAAGTAATTATAACGCACTTGTTTGTAAAGCACATAGGTTTACAGCCAGGTAAAAAATTAAACTCATAGCACAGAGGAATGTTACATTTCAACATGTTTCAAGTTTGGGGATCGAAAGATTGAATTAGGGATTTTTTTTAGATTATCGATTTTTGCCACACAGTTTACAAGATTTAGTTTCAAAATTAGATTCTAATAAATTGAAACATACACGAGACCATTACCCCTCACAAGACATGAATCATCTTATACTTAAGGGTTGCTTCCCATATGAATATCTCACTGATGAATCATAATTTTTATGTAAAACAACTACCACTCAAAGTATTTCAATAATTCTTTAAATAACACGGTATGCAGTGATGAAGATTGTTTTTGCGAAAAAAAAGTATGGAGATAATTTAAATGCGAAACTTTTGGTGATTACCATGGTGTGTATTTAACATTAGATGTATTGTTAACAGTGGATGTTGTTCAAAATTTTAGATATATATGTTTCGAAGCATATGGATTGGACTTTACACACATGTATACAACACCTCAATTGGCATGGAATGCATTGCTGCATGAAACAAAACAAGAGCTGCAACTTCTGTCAGATGTAAATATGCATCTGTTTATAGAGCAATCAGTCAGAGGAGGGGTCACTAAATGCACTCTACGCCATGCCAAGGCATGTATACTCTGAGAATTTAAGAGGCTTAGCTAAATTAAATAGGGTGTATTCTTCTTTTAACCAAAATTTAGCAAGTATGCATGGGCTATACCCGTTACAAATAGAACAAGGAAGGAAGTTACACGCGCGTTTTGATTCAATAATCATCTCGACAAACACCAAAGTTAATAGAGTTTATTAACTTAATGAAACAAAGATATTACTCTTCATACATTGATAAGAAGGCTAGTATTATTAAACGTTTTAATAGAACACTGCGTAGTTCGATGTGAAAGCAGTTCACACTACAAGGTAATTATAAATGGTAAAATATATTACAAGCACTGATGAAAACCTATAATAATACAGAACATAGAACAGTTAAAATGAAACCAATTGATGCCATGAAGAAAGAAAACGAACAGAAAATAATATCAACGGTCTATAGAAAGAAGTATACACCATCATCCAAGGCGAAATATAGAGTAGGAGATTATGTTCGAATTAGTAAGTTTAAAAATAAGTTTGAAAGAGGCTTCACTCGCAATTAGAGCACAGAAATATTTCAAATAGCTACATTTTAAGAGTGATCCACCTACATATCACTTAAAAGATGAGCGCAGTGAGATTATTAAGGGTCGTTTCTATGAGCAAGAACTAATAAAAACGAAATATTCTCATGTATATCTAATTGAAAAGGTTGTACGTAGAACTAAAAGCAAAGCATTTAAGTGGTTAGTATTATCTTCAGATCGTAATACTTGGATCGATCTCAAAGCTATAATATATTTAAACATAATCTAAATAGTTTAAAACTTGGAGTGTTAGAAAACTACTTTCGGCACCTAATGATTATGATAAATTGAATGGTAAAATTCTTTCTAATAATATTCGTTGCTTAATAATAGGTTCATCTGGATGTCGGAAAACACTAGTCATTGATAATTTCATTCTAGCTTCGAATTGGCTTTACTGGGGAGGGGGGTATTTATACGTATTCTCTAAAAGCTTACAATAACCCAAGTATCAACAACTGCAACACATTTATAATGATATTCAAGAAAGATTCAGCTATCAATTGGCTACATTCAAACCTCTTGTTTTAAAGTTAGATGAATGAAAACAAAATTTTGTAATTATTTTTGATGGCTATATATTAGACGATCAGAACGAGGTTCGGAACTACTTCACACAGGGTAGGCATAAAGGAATGGATTGCTTTTACTTAGAACAAAAATATAGTAAAATCCCAAAACAACTTATTAGAGATAATGCAAACTTCTTATGCGTGTTTCTTCAAGATAATATGGACTTGAAACATATTTATAGTGAATTTGTTGTTGGTAATATGTCATTTAATAGATTTAAAGATATATGTTCTATAGCATGGAAGGTTTTATAACAATCGATATAACGAGAAAGTCGATCGATGGAAAGTATAGAACAAAATTCTTTCGAGTGACGATTTCTTTATAATTGAGTGACGTTTGTCATTGCGTTTAATGATTAATTGAGGTACGTATGTTACGACTAAGTCTTTTATAATGTCAAAGCGAAAATCGAATAATATTGAATTACAAAATCTTTGGGCGAAACTCTAAAGAACGGAAACAGGGGCACCGTAGCTTTTATGTAAAGCATAAACGACAAAAGAAACTATTAATAGAGGCGATTGAAAGCTTAGGGAAAGAAATTAAAGGAGTAACCGATGACAATAGATATCTAATTACAGAACTTATACCTGTAGCACAACAAAATATAAATAATTATCCACCAACACAATCAGAAACCTAATGTGAAAAACAATTATTTGCTTTGCCTAAGACACTGCCTGAAACTAAAGAAACAAAAGATGAGAAAAATTCAATTAGGTCAATTAGCGAGTCGATATTTGAGTACTAATAGATCTGATAAAGATGAAGTATTTGGTTTATATTGTATTGATATAGATGGAGTAGTGCAGTGGAAGGTTGGAAGTTATGTTTTCTTTGATGATTTAATTATATATAGTGAGGGATCGTACATGATCCATCGACTCAGATCTATGAAAAATTTAAAGGAACAAAAGGTTTATGGGAGTTATTAACTCGTAAGCAACCAATAGGAGTCACTGATGAAGATTATAAAACTTATAAGAAGATTTTATAAATAACGAATGCTTTATATCAAAATCATGATCCATCACAAATAGTGAAGCTCCAGTTATAGGTGTAAGACATGAATTAAATCTATTTGGCTTGAACTTAAAACGTGATGGTTTGAAAGAAAGGAAGCAAGGAAAGGGGATTAAGCGATATACAAGCATGCCGCAACAGTTTATTTGAATGGATGATGTTAGGAAGTAAGTAGATAATTATTAGTTATAGCAGGTGAAGAAGCAGCAGGGAACAAGAACTTTTATAATGAGAAAGTGGCCATCATGGATATGATTTCGTCTCGTTTATCTAATTTCATTGTTTCGAATCCCAAGGTATTAGGGTACCTCATAAAGATTATTCATATACTTCCACCAAAATTTTGGCAAATTATTGAAGGTAAGGGCTTAGTGAATGTTATTACAAATAAGTTGCCCTTCGAACTACACCTCTTCAACTATGAATTCTGTAGCCCTGGCACACGTTTAGATGAAAGATTAGCGAGATGTGATCGAGGTATAAATAGATTAGATCAAGCATGTCGAGGGCATGATATTGCTTATAAGAACTTCAAAGACCTATCGGCATAGAGCTGATCAAGACAGTCAATTCTACAATCGACCGCTAAACTTCTAGTCAGCGCTAAGTTGAGGCCAACTCTCATTTTGCGTACTCTCATTGGCTAAAATCAGACTTGGCCTCAACTTAGCTCTAAATAGAAGTTTAGCGGTCGATTGTAGAACTGACCCTTGGAGTTGAAAGCTTTTGATAGGGTTGTCAGCAAAGATGTTGATATAGGTGAAAAGTTAGCTTCAATGGGAGTAGCAATGGCAATGAATACAAAACGAAAAATTGGTTGGGGTTATAATACTTGCTTTGGGGCAGGGTTTCTCAACCTGGGGGTCGCGAGGGAAGGTGAAAAATAAATTTAACTACGGTTTTGTAGGTTAAAACTAAGGAATTTAAAAGAAAGTATTTTATTTTGCTTCCTGTTTTTAAAAATTACTAAAGTTAATGTAGTTCGCTGAATAGTTTTCTATAATTAGGATATTTATTATAAATACAGGAAACAAACCTGTTTTGAAGTGAAAAGGAAATATTACACAAAATAAAATTGTAGGTCGCTGGCTAGAAGGCATAATTAAAGGGGGTCGCAGGATGAAAGAGGTTGAGAAACTCTGCTTTGGGAGAAACTCACACTAGAGAGTTGCATTCTTCTTTAATTTCATATATAATATAGTTTTGTTTACGATGAAAGCCAAAGGTGTACCATTTCATAACCCATCCCATGAATTAGTCATAAAACATAAATGATATTTTGAATAAAACACAACTTGCAAAGATGCTTGAAGAAGGGTCATAACATGGGTCTGACATTAAGCTTAGCACAGTTAAAGATACTTCGTAATCATCCCAAAACTGGTGGCTCATACTTACAATTCCTGCGATTCTTGCTGTATTGGGAGCTATTGGTAGTCTTGCAGGTGGTTCAGCAGCAAAAAATAAAATAAACCAGAATTAGAACAAAAACGACATAATGAAGTTATGGAATCATCAATTCTAACTACAGGTAAAGGACTTTAAAAGAAAGAGAAAGAAGGTAATAGTAAAAAGAGGCACTCACCGATTATATCAAACGTATAGCTAAAGAATCAAATATAAAACATTTTAGAGGTGTATTTATGTCGGATGATCTTCCATCTACACCACCAGTGAAACAAGAATTTGCAGTTGTTAACTTAGATAAATCATATACTGTAACGCATTGGATATGTTATTGGTATGAAAATATTGAAGCATATATATTAGATTCATTTGGAGGAGTGCCTTCCAACTCTTTAATTGAATATATGAGACCTAGTAATACAATAATTGAATATAATAGTGATCGAATTCAACATTTTGATCATGTGATTTGTGGTAATTTGTGTATTAAACTATTAAAGTTCTTATCTGATGGACATATTTTTTGTCAAGCTATTGGAAGATTGAAACTTGGTTACTTAATGGATGACGCATGAGGTTTTAAAGTATTAAATAGCCTATATGTTAAAATGATTCTGTTGGATGTATCAGGGACTATACCAAAGCTTCGACTGAATTTTCATGAGATCGTTAGTCAAAATTATAATTTGAAGGTGGGACTAAATGGAGTTTATAGCATGTATCTATTACCAAATGTAACGAAAAATACCTACTTCTATAAAGGAGAGAAACATAATATTCCACCGGGTCTATACATCAACATTAGAAACAACACTACCAAGAGAGCTGCTTCTCAATGAAAATCATGTGACGCATCACATGGAAATTACACCATTTGCACAAAATTTTAATGCTGGAAACATTGGTAAGTTGTTAGGTTTCAAAAATAATACAGATTTCAAATCAGACGACTCATGAGGCAGTTTTTTCCCAAATTCTTAAGTATTGAAACATTTAATATTTACTGTAACCTAGCAAGAGGAATGATTATAGCAGATGGGGGATTATAAACGTAAAGAAACAAATATTATAACATTTAAACCATAAGAGTGTATGGAACCAATTGCTTATGAACCTCAGTATCCATTATTTTTTCTTATTCAACAGTCATATACGCTCTATAGAAATAGGTGTTACTAATGAATGGCGTGAATCAGTTAATTTTGGTGGTGCGATAACAAGCGCTATTCTTATGATCAAAGATAATTCTTAAATACTTTTTTGAATATAGTCTAGTTTATAAATGATGGAGTTTGAGTCATATGAGTATCAGTCGCTCCCACTGAATCGTTGTACTCAATGATTTAAATGAATCAAAGATATTGAGTTAATTATAGATGTTTGACTGGTTTGTGCACTCCAATACTCTGATCTATATATAACATTTGAAGTTATTGGCAGGGATGATGCTGGAGGAACCTTTGCAGCGGGATAAAATATTGTATTGATAGATAATTTTGTTCGATATTTATTTTCTCAGCTAGAGATAAAGCATGGCACTGTTATTTATAGAATTGATTATCCAGGAATCACAGCAACTGCTATCGCTACATGTCGATTCTCAGAGCCTGAAGGATCAATTAGTGATGAGAAGCTTCCACGGAAAGAAAACAGTTGTTCCCCTTGCGCCTACTGTTCGGCTTCTTTGGTGACTATAAAGAAATTATGTGGAAGGGTGGTTTGCGAATAACATTTAAGAGGAGTGCAAATAATAATGTTTTATCGGTGGAAAACAAACAAACAAACAAACAAAAGAAAAAAACTGATTGTACTTTAGATGATAGTACACTACCTCATGCGGGTAAACTTGTGATCACCTCAATGGAAGTTATGCGATGAAACTAAAAGCTGATATACTTCGGCAGCCCCGAAAGCCAATTCAGTTTGATATGTATCAAAGTATTCAACATGTTTCTAGTTCTTATTTTTAATTTGATGTAACAGCACAGTTCAATTCATTCCAGTTTGATATGCCCGATTTTGTAATTGTTCTCTTTCAAACTAGTTGTGATGATGATACACAGCAAAAGGATGCTAGTAACTTCGGTCAATGGAAAGTTAAAAATATTTATTTAAAAATGGTCGTAATGAAACTTTCCCTCGTGAGAACTTAAATCTAGATATGTCGAAGGCTGATTATCTTAAAATGTATGATGGTTATACAGCACTTAAGCGCATGACTAAATAAAAATATTATGTTCTATTCCCCAACAGAGTTTATCGAGAATCGCCCCATGTATGTTATTAACACTAGTAAACGAAAGTAAGTGGTAGTAAATGAAAGAACTAATATTAAAATTAGAGGATTTTGAAGAAGCAGTGCCTGCAAATGCCTTTTGCACTGACAGTAATAGCTCAAAGCTCGTAAATTTATGGCGTGAAGAATGAAAGGGTATTGGAGCAATTTTAATAAAAGCTTAATATAAAAACTCAACTCCACACATATAAACAATTGTAACAGCTAATAACATAAAAATAAGTACAAACTCTACGGAACTCGAAGTTCATTACAGCAGTAACATATACAAAACAATTTTGCCTCCTATATACTCTTTAATAGCCTAACGAGAATATTTTTCATCCACAATAAATATAAATGTTCACTAATGTTAAAATAAAAACTTTTCTGGGCTATAATGTGAGGTACCATGTCGGTATTCGCCTGGTGCAGAAAACTTAAGATTTGAAGCCTAAACATTTCCCTAGCGGTTCCCGGTGCAGTGCAGTTGATGTTTGAGTGCTTGTAAAGATAAATGTTCACTATAATGCTAAAGTAGAATAGAAAGCGTCTCTGGGGTATAATGTGAAGTGCCATTCCGGTATTTTCCTCGGAGCTTATCAGAATATTAAAGATTTGAAGTCTAAACATTCTAAATTCGCAGCACACACGCAATCAAACTGATATTCCGTTTGCACTCTTTCCTTGAAACTCTAATAATGCAGCAGTGATTGAATAGTGGCAAGTGATGTGGCAAATGAGTGTCTTTCAATAGTTAGTAAATGGTATAATACTACATTTTTTAATTTATTAGTAAATGGTCATTACCATACATAAGGAACCTTTGGGGGTTTTGAACGACCGGAAATGAGCGTTAAATGGCAAAATACATTATACCAGGGTGCGCTAGAAGGAAGAACGATACTACTCCACTGGTATGTTCCTTGCGAAAATTGTAACCAAATATACTAAAAGCTTAAATATGTTTTGACTAAAAACTCGGGATATGTAACCATAAACTCGATTTACAATATTTTGAATGAGGATAATAATGAATGTCGTTAGGATTTCAGTGTTGCAAACGTAGGTTGTTCAAATATAAGTTTCTTCTGTAGATGTTGGTCTTTATCAACTAACAAGTTTTAAGAAATGTCACAAGTTTCAAATTTTTGGTTTTCAACAAAATTTAAGTTACGTATTCCAGTTAAAGGAAAGATGAATAATGATCGATGAACAATGAATTTAAAAAAAAATGATCGATGAACAATGAATTTAAAAAAAATGATCTTTATGAAAATGCTAATTCGCTTGCCTTTAGATGACCAGACTTTTTTTGCTGGACGAAATATAAAACGCAATAAAAATATTTCACAATGGCTAAAAATGTTTCCGCGCTTCATCAGTTGGATAAACAAAGCTGAAGCGATATCGAAAAAAAGTTGTGATTAGCAGTTTGTATAACCTGGTCCGAAGTGTGAATTTTTGCAGGTAGCACTGCGACTACCCTCGTCGAAGAAAGTGGAGGAAGTGCTGGAAGCTGTCAAATGCAATAAATCAGTCATAAAATAAACCAAAATACAAATATAGAGAAGTCACTGCTGTGTAGTAATAAGGAATAGCACTGTTGTAACTATTATCTGGGAAGATCGTCATCTGAAAAAAGCTGTTAAAGGAAGTTGTATAAATGTAGTATAACTGAATGACTGTAAATGTAACTGTGATAGAAGATATGTTGGTTGGTTTGTATTATTTCAATAAAGGCAACAGTCTCATTCGATAATCCCTTATCTTGATCCAAATTAACTTTTTCACATTTATATACCTTTCGTATAAATTCTTCCTTTAATGGTCTTTTATTATATTGCATATGTGATAATTTGGGAAGAAGCTTTCCAATGTTGAGAGACTTCAAACTGGAATTTTACGTTTTGCAACCTTGGTTTGTTCAATGACTCTTAAGGGTTCTTTGTTATGCCAACATACTTCTCATCACTTTTGCGTGTAATTTGATATACTCCACTATCGGTATCTCTGGGAACAAAATAACCTTTGTTACATGAAACTTCTCCTGTACAGTGAGCAATATTATTGTAAATAAGCAATAGAAAACTTCTTATGGTAAGTACGCATTTTATTATGTATAGCAACACGCAAGTGCGAACACGGACAATAATTCCCTTTTATTTTCTGGGTAATGAAACATTATCTAAAAATATTAGATTCCAAAAGAAGTGTTAACGTTAAAGTGCATACGTATTGGATGAAGTAATGAAAACACTTGTAGAAGTCGGAACATTTTGTATAATTACGGTGTTGGTCCACCTTTAGCACGCAATACAGCTTGAATTCTGGACATTAAAGACCGATACATACTCTGAATGGTGGTGAGTGGAACTTGAAGACATTCATCATGCAGCACAGCCTCCAGCTCCGGTAGAGACGAAGAGGTGGAAATCGACGTCGAACGCTGGTTTCCGAAACAGCCCACCGAAGTTCGATGATATTGAAGTCTGGAAATTGCGTCGGCCAGGGGAGATATTGAACCTTATCAGCATACTCGTGAAACCACTCTTGAACAGTGTGAATGGAGGCATTATCATTCTGGAATATGTCATTCCCGTCTGGAAATAGTTTGCACCATTGGGTGGACCTGGTTACCCAAGAGTTCTCTGTACACTGCTGCTGTGACTAAACCGTGTTATGTGATAAGGGGAGGGGGGCTGTCAAATACCATGATATAGCGCCCCAGACTACAAAAGAGCTGCTACCATGTTTGACAGTCGGGCGGAGACTCCACATCCTATTCTTCAGAGGGTGTTCGCCATACACACGTGTCCATGCACGTCGTGTTTGAACATTCTTGTCTGTTATTAGGGGCTTTGGGATTAGCAACGCACCCATGGATATCCATTTTATGCAGTTCCCACATCATTGTTATGGATGACCCTGAGGTATGTAGGTGCAGATTAAGTTCTGTAGTAGGGATGTCAACGACTCGCTAGAGTCGAGTCGGCGCTCAGTAGGTGCTAGAGTCGAGTCGGCGC